>NDXB01011403.1:0-37448 GCA_002631895.1 Agapornis roseicollis | reverse complement strand
CAAAAAAACAAAAAAAAAAAAAACAACCCGAAAAAGAGAAAAATCTTCATTCAAAAATCTTCATTCAAAAAACCCAAAACTTTTATGGGAATACATTGTTTCCTGTTTCAGGGAATAAAAGCATATCCAAAAAACTTCAAAACTGAAACAAAGCATTCTGGTTTTCAGGTCTGTTTGATTTAACAGCTTGGCTTTTGCTTTCATTAAAATTTTACATTGTTGAACTGGTACTCTTTTTCTCCAATAGCAATCTTTTGTTCCATTCCAGGTAGAACAAATGTATTGATGCTTGAACACATTCAAGTGTTCAGGTATGAAAATCTACACCAACCATTCCCTCCTACATGCTTCATGAGATCATTCCAAATACTCTCCTATACACATGGAAAGTAAGTGTTAGTATCATCATTAGGTGGGATGACAATCTTTCATGTTGCCATGAACAAACATTAGAACACATTACATACAGGAAAGGTTTACTATATTTATGTTAACCCAGATGTTTACTGTGCATTTAAAACAATAAAGGGCAATGATGACATGTTTGCATGCTTCTAGTCAGTATAAATTTGCTACCTAGAATGAAGCATACTGGAAATCTAAGAGTGTCTTTCATCTCGCCTGAGAGAAAGAGAGATGAAGAATCCACAAACACACCCTGTCCAAAGGAAGGGGATGTGACTGCTTCAGAGCTTCTGAAGGCAGATTTCATTTTCTATAACAAGTCTTTGTAGGAGATCCAAGGTCATGTGTCCCAGGTAATAAAGACAACTGCTTAACCACTGCTTTGTTCTCTAACATATCCTTTGGGAAATTCAAGACTATGGTGACTGAAATCAGGCATATTAAGAACTGAAAGCACAATATTTGTCTTGAAATAAATAAGGGATGGAGAGGAAGAAGTCCTTCTGAATTTCTGCTGGCAGACACCAGTAAGCACAATGGAAATGGTTTAAGCTGCATTTTTTTAGCCCAAATTGAATACATCTCATGCTTATTTATGAACTAAGAGAGAAGTTAATCTAAAACAATAACATAATATACATCACCCGTGCATGTATGTATGCTGGGACATCAACAGGTTATACATACAAATATAAACATAAATATAGGTAAAGATTAAAATCACAATAATAAGAATTTATTAAAGACTATAGCCACAATAATTAAGAAAAGAGTAACTTTATTTGGACACTGGGGTTGTGTCTTCACTATTCTTTAAAAGCAGTCAAAGCAGCAGCCTATGTTTCTCAAAGCAGCATGCACATTTGTGATGGACCAGTAAAGTGCAATGGGAGAAGGCTCAGAGGAGATGGGTGAGGGAATGAGCCACCGAAGCTCTGAGAATCTGCAGGGTGTGACTGGCCACCCCTCCTGCAAAGGAAGCTGACTTGATCTCAATGCAAAGAGGACCAGAAGGGTGGCTTGTGTTTTAGATAAGCAGCTGCCAAGGGTTAAGTGAATGAACTCATGGTGTACATATTTCCAGGTTCCTTAAGAGTGTGAATGTCTTCTTGATTTAGCCAGCATTGTGTGTGATATACACAGCTCAGCTCAAGAGTATAAAAACTAACAACATAAAATTCCAAAGTGGTCAATGGGCTTGAGCTGCTTCAACCCACATCTTGTTTCCCAGTGACTGGAGACACCCAGCATGGTGACTGTGTGTGTATTATTGAGACCAGTAGCAAGGATCTCTTTGGTGTTGTGATTGAACTGTGTACTGTAATTGCTGTATTTTGCTTAGTGTAGCTAACATTTGTATGGCATTTTCAGCATATTTTGTATTACTCTGCTAAATCAAAGTCCTTCAAAGAAGTAAATGTGATATTAAACGCCACAGCTTCAACATGTGGGACATCTACAAAAACCTGGTCAAGAGAGTACATACAACATTGCTTGCAGAAATTGCAATGGATAACAAACAGACAACCAGTCCAGGAGAATAGAAGCATCTTATCTACTTAACACTAAAAGTTGTTCTTTCACACCGAGCTTGTCATAAGCTCAAGAAAGTCACCTTCAGCCATATCTTATCCTTATATTGCAGGTTTAATGAACACAGTGACTTTCAGTTTGGTCCTGAAACCTCTCCCGAGTCCTTCCACTAAAACACACTGTCATGAGATGTAATCTGTTAGATTCCCTCTTCTGCTTCCATCTGTATATACTTGCACAGTTTCTTACTTGCAGGAGTTCTCGTAAGTCAGGTCAGGTGGACGGATATGCTCTCTAACTTGACGAATCCTGTGATAATTCTGCTCTCCTCTTCCACATCTAAAGCATCTTATCTACATTTCCCACTTATTATTGGCTTTAGTCTTCCATCAAATAAAGGTATGAAATATTTCAAAGAATTTGAAAGGTTTTCCTACCTACTTATGGAATTAAAAAGGCATTCTAATGCTGCATAGCCGTACAATAGAAACCATTTTACACGAGTTCGCACCTGTAACAACTGTACTGATTGTACTGAATAGTATTTTTTAAAAAATAACTGGCATGTAAACCTCTTAATCAGTACTTATGAAAAGTGATTTAATTAGGGAAAAATCAGGTAAATTCAAATATAAAAGGGTAAATCATACTGTCATGTCTATGGCAAAATGAAAGTGTTTCACCTTTGCCAACTATTAATTCAGAATGAAGATGAAACCTTGAAGACAGACATGCAAAAATACCAGCCAGAAAGAAAGAACAAGTGTCTATTTTTATTGCTGGGATAATAGAAAACCTCAGCTCGAAATCTAAATTTGCCCCAAATCAGGTGAAGAGAAGGCTTGAAGTCTACCATGTCTTTAGGAAGCAACCTATTTACTGAGTCAGTGGCTGTTCTGAAATACTGATCCATTCACCTGGATGTTACACTACTCTCAAAATGCTGGAATAGCATTCCTTTGGCCAAACTATGGGACCACTCATCCATGAGTGTTGTGGACCTTACATCAGGAAGGTTGCAGTTCTATACGCAAAGTCTTACAGATGATTCCTCCATCTGTCATTTAATCAGACTACCACAAATGTCAACAAAACTGTTGCCAGGGTAGAAGACATACTTGAGCATTTCTCCTCATCTATGCTGGCTATAATCATTCTCACTCTTTCCACTGATATCACTGTAAAGGGAATAGAATCATATAATCATAGAACAGTTAGAGTTGGAAAGGACCTTAAGATCATCTAGTTCCATAAGCAGGGACACCTCACACTAAACCATGCCACCCAAGGCTTCGTCCAACTCTGCCTTGAACACTGCCAGGGGTGGAGCACTCACAACCTCCCTGGGCAACCCATTCCAGTGCCTCACCACCCTCACAGGAAATTCTTCCTTATATGCAATCTACACTTCCTCTGTGTAAGTTTGAACCTGTTACCCCTTGTCCTGTCACTACAGTCCCTAATGAAGAGCTCCTCCCCAGCATCCCTATAGGCCCCCTTCAGATACTGGAAGGCTGCTCTGAGGTCTCCACGCAGCCTTCTCTTCCCCAGGCTGAACAGCCCCAACTTTCCCAGCCTGTCTTCGTATGGGAGATGCTCCAGTCCCCTGATCATCCTCATGGCCCTCCTCTGGACTTGTTCCAACAGCTCCAAGTCCTTTTTATGTTGAGGACACCAGAACTGCACACAGTGCTCCAGGTGAGGTCTCACGAGAGCAGAGTAGAGGGGCAGGATCACCTCCTTTGACCTGCTGGGCATGCTCCTTTTGGTGCAGCCCAGGACATGGTTGGCTTTCTGGGATGTGACTAAACTTGATAGTATTTCTAGGTGGGCTACAAAGGCCATTTATGTAGCAATAGATGTCCTTACACTTGCTACACATATTTCAGAACCAGCAGTCCAAGTAGGAAGAGTATCCTCTCGGTACAGAAATTTAAAATGCAATTGTATTACTTGAGCCATCATCAATACTAATTTGTATCTTCCTAGCTTGGACTAGAAAATAGATCTATAGAGATCTATAGTATACACTTGAGATAAATTAACTCATGGAACATATTTATATACATACTGCTTCTCAGGCTAGTTCCTATAGAAACATAACTACACTGTGTATATATGACATGAAGATGATTGATCTGGGCTTCACAGTAAACATGATTAATTGTAGGAAGCCTCAGATACTCAGACAAAGAGGGTGTAAAACAGTAAGTGTATGCTTTTGTCCATAAATATGTGTAATGGTCCCACACTTAAGCCTATGACGGTAATTGTTCCTTTCATTACTTGCAACAGTTGATTCTTGGAATTATTCTTACCTTCTTTACTGACAGCATTTGAGAGATTTTTTTTTCTGAAATGATATCAGGAGAGTGCATTATTAAGATCAGCTTAACAGTTATTTTTGCATTAAAACATTCACAACATATTGAGTGAGGGAGAAAGGAGGAATGTCAGTACTTAGAGAACCTCAAAACACAGCAGCTGGCAAATCTGGAAATCTCTAAAATGTTGTTTATTCTTCTAAGCAGAGACATATAGAGAATGAAGTCCGATAGACTCTAAAATCTAATTTATTTCATTTCTTTTGTTAAAATTATTTCTAAAACCGAGCTTTGCATCTTGTATTCAGATAAATATTTTCAAATTAGATATTTACAACTGTGTTTTACTTTCATATGTATGTATGCATCATTCCTTTCTGTGTGTTATAAACATTGCCGGGTTTGTACACCTCCTCTTGACTTCTGCAGGAAACTGTTAGCACTTTGGCTTATGAATTGCTGCAACAGATGTTAGTGCCATCAGACAGAACTTGTGCTACCAGGGTTCTTATTTATTTTTAGATCCTATCCCAGCTAGGATTTCTGACCTTGTCACCCTTTGTAACTTTGTAAAAAAAGAGAGGAAGGTACAATGATACTTGTGGTCATTCCCTTCAAATGTAAGTATTAGGGTTGAGAAACTGCTTCAGAGAAGTATAGAGGATCCAATACCCTTTTTCCACTATAGCCTTAACTCTACAGAAATAGCAACAAAACCTTTTGCAGGTTAGTTAAAAAAAATCACCTTAGAACCACAATCTTTTTAATGACAGAGTGCAAATTAGGTTCAGACACAGTTTGAAGTAGTTTCCTTTCTAGGTTCCTTCTTCTAACACAATCATGGCCATGCTTTTGAACAGGATGTCCACATACTGCTACACTTATGTAATCACAGACCATACTATGAAACTTTGTTTACTCTTAAAGCCATTACTCTAGTCCGTTAGGCAGGTAGATTCATATCTGCCCAGCAGTCAAAACACAGGATAAGATGAAACAAGTAAATTAACAACTGTGTTAATATACAGCTCCAATAACTGCTGGAGATAGCATCTACACTGTACAGATCACTTTTCATTCTAATTAAATCAGAACTTGAAAGACAAAGAAATGCTTTATTAAAGCTATAATTTCTATAAATCAAGTAGTCTTGTTTTCATGGCAATATGCTTGTCATAAGGGCATTCATTGGATTAGTTATCACTGGGGGTACATGGGCCACATATTGCAAAATACCTGTAGGAATTTACTGTCTGTTTTAGATCCCAAAGCTATTAATGCATGGTTCCCCATACTATGAAATACTGAAATACTGGGAGTGCTTCCAACTTCTGTTCCTCAAGAACTCTCTAGGATAGTCTGTTGAGTTTTCCTCATGTTTTCCCCTTACTTGCACCCAGTAAATCACTTTACAGGTTTTGATACCAAACAGCACCTGATTTTTGCAGGACAAAAGTAGTCTTTAGCTATGTTTCACACACAAATAGAGTAATCTGTTGGCTCTCAGCTGTAGAAATGGGACTTCTACTTTCAAATGCACTTCTTCTGTAACCCTTTTTCAGCATCCTGAAATAGGTCCCTTGTATTATAGCTGTTGTATTCCTCAGCTTGCTTACTTATTAGTACCAAGCCAGAGATAAGCATGGGCTCTGCAGAGTTAAGTGTTAGTTCATGGGATATGCAGAAGAAATTGTACATCCACCTCACAGCTGTCACTGGCTATGGCTTTGGCCATGTAAAATGGGACAGTGTTTACCTCCTTTATGCAAGGTAGAAATCCTCATGTTTGAAATAAGGCCATCACATATATCATTGAACACAAAATCAATTATAATTTCCTCATCTATACAGATTCACCTAATGGGACTGAGTGTTTCACTATGTGAAATAATTAAACATTAAACTTATATTTAAAACATAGCATTGTTCACACATAAAGGATAAATCAACTTTCAGGGCAAGATGCAGCTACACCTGGTATGCCAGGAATTCAATACACAGCAGTTCCTGTGGCAACATTGGAGGGTGAAGCAGAGTGGAGATTCTGTGGCCACGCTACCCTAATACCAGCAGAGATGGGAACTAGGTGCTACTAAAAACTGATAAGCTGCATACTTGCTACCCTGAGCCAACAGTCTGCCATCTTTTGACAAAATGTTGTCCTCTGTGCAAACTTTGCTTCATTATAATGCATTTTAATATGAAAACACACCTCCACCTCCAATGCTACCTGCTTCCAAAGTGAGACCACCCCTCTTTGGGTATGCTTTTTGAATTCTTTGTGGTATGCATATATTTGCTTTAAAAGCAAAGTGAGAGAATTTTACACCAATAATAATAAACATATGCATGACTAGAGTCACTTAAGCTCCACCTTGAAGGTGAAAAGTAGTATAAAATGGCCTAAGGAAGGGAGACTATTATGGAAGACATCATTGTGGACAAGTAGAGGAAGATTCCATCAGCAGATTACCCTTGACTCCTGGGACTGGTCAACAAGCTAGACCTTTCTTACCCCCCCATAGGGATGGCTTTGGGTAAGACTTGCACTGTACCAACTGCTTCTCTGGGAAAATTAGGGATTTCTTTATAGAGTTACTTTTCACTTTTACATTTGCATTTTAAAGCCAGGCTGTGTTATTCCTAAATATATCATGTGTTTGCATAACCTATTATTTGTACATGCTTTTGCAGACAGTGTATTTATCACCAGCAATCCATAAGAACCTGCATCTGTTGCTTCAATAAACTGCACTGTTGAAGTAATAGTTTTCTCATCGTAATAGTTTTCTTATTGAACATGACCAAATCCTTCAGTGTGGCCGTGTTAGCTCATGAGCACAATTAAGCTGAAGGTACAGTGCACTATTAGTACATCCAGAATAGTGATTGTTCAATATCGGTGTTCAAGGCCAGGTTGGATGAAGCCTTGGGTGGAATGGTTTAGTGGGAGGTGTCCCTGCCCATGAACTAGGGGGTTGGAACTAGATGATCTTAAGGTCCTTTCCAACCCTAATTATTCTAGGATCCTATGATTCTATATCAAATGCTACCAGACTAATAGTGGGAGATTGGCGTCACTTCAGTACCTAAGCCCAGTCGCATCCAGCCCCTCTAATATCTGAGGACCAGCTGGAATGCAAGGGGGTTTATTTTCTGCCAAATTGTCTTGCTTTTTAACGCAACACCATTTCAGTCCTGCTGTCTATCAGGACACATCACCATCACTTTGGCAACAGTTTCAAATAAATCACATCAAATATTACTGCTAAAAAGCAGTCGGTAGTCCTCCACAAATTCATTCCACTGCTTAGCATTTTATTCCTTATACGAGTTACATAAGCCTCCCATTTTAAAATGTTAATACCACCTCCTCCACTGAGTAGTACAATATCAGAGGTTTCACTGATCTCTGCAGTACAATTTAGACCTGGCTTTCTGTGAGCATAAAGGGCTTTGAATATCTCTAAGCAGAGAGATACGTTTATTGTATCTGCCATCATTTCAGGTTTATCTATCACTTAAAGTTGCTCAGCATTTCCATAAAATTTCAGGTGAAACCCTGTTCTATAACACATCTACCATGACTGCCAGTTTTAATTACTTTATTGAAACCAGATTTATTATGCACTCTAGCTCTTTTGTTTATATTCATACAGCAGACGATACAATGACCTCTGCAATGAGAGACAAGACAATCCAAGCGAGTACTTTACGATACTGTCTTGGGCAAAGCAGGTGTGCTATATTGCTACACAAACAGGTTGTAATGGAAACCATTGCTCACCTTCATAAACAGAAACACAAGGTAGTAAATAAATTCAATTACTGTTGTGCCTGCTACCTCAGTCTTTAATTTACTACACTAGTAACCCACCAGTGAGCTAGAGAAATACTTCCATCAAATCAATTCATGTTAATCAGAAGCAGTGGTCTCCTTTGGAAAAGCATCATTTTAAATCTTCTCAAATTTTATCAATGAACCCTTCCTGGTATCACATAGGAACATGTAATATAGTCCTCGGGATATGTAGTCCACAAAGTTTTATGCAATTTTAAAAACAGTGAAAGTATGAAGTTAAATCACAGTAGAATGCCATATTACCATGCTGCACAGAGAAGCAGGATAGAAATACAACCACCCTCTTCCTCTTCTGCAGGAAATGTTACAGAATGTGCAGTTTCACAGGAGATTAGGCAAAAAACAGGACTTACTGTATTACCAAAATGCACTGAATTCCTGTTCTGTGAATGGAAAGCCTCAAGGCTAAATGCTGTCTGCAGGAGCACAACAGAGAGCAGGGCCATTTATATCTCACTGATCCTTCACCCCAGTCTTGGCTCTGTCGATGGGCTGCTGTAATTAATCAAAATCCCACAGGAGCACTGTGCTAGACAAGGTAAGTACAGCCTGTGCCCTTAGGCTACTCCTCTCCTCCGGCACGGCATGACCCTCTTTCCTGGCCTAACTGTGTCTGTCAGGAACTGGACGTTATTGCTTCTCTTTGGTGTGGTACAAAGCAGTAAATGGATTTTCTCTACAAAAACGGAGAACAAAAATTTTCTGGGATAGCATCATCTTAGACACATTCAATTAGGATAAGAAAATCTGTTCTAGGAGAAATTCTGATGTGGAAAGGTAGAAAAGCTCACTAATTTGTTATAAAAAGAAATAATTCATACATACACATGTCTGTTGAAAGACCAGATACTATGAGTGCTCCCTTTCTCTCTTTATTACAAATTGTCTCAGAACAATAACAGTAAACAAAATACTACAGCAATAAGCTTCTTACAAGGTAACATGCAAATAAGGTTTTTAAATAAAGTTAATTTAATATTTGATTACATTATTTATTCATCATCTATGACCCACCCTTGTGGGGAAATATTAGCTCCTTATTAATCAAAAATTACTTCCTCCTTGAATGCAAACCACATTAGCATTCCAAAGGGAAGTTTTTCCTTTTGCTTTTCAGTATTTTTCTATTTAATTTAGTATTTGCTATGCTTATTTTTAAAAACATTATCGAGCCTGTATTTACTTTCAAAAGAGTGAGTGAAGGGTGAGAATTTTGGCACCATCGATTGAGAGAGAGAAAGGGTTATGTATGAAATAGGATTACACCATGCCTTCTTACAGCTCTTTAAGAGGGATGATGAATAACATCTGAACTATACATGTAGACTTTTGCTCTTTAATTGAGGAATTTTCTTAATGATAACACCTCCTCCTCTCAGCTACCTAGTATTGTTTTCCTACTTTACAAAAGAATCACAGAATAGTTTGTTTTGGAAAGGACCTTTAAAGTTTATCTAGTCCAACCCTGCTGCAAAGAGAAGAGACATCTTCAACTAGACCAGATTACTCAAAGCCCTGTCCAACTTGACCTTGAATATTTCCAGGGATGGGGCATCTACCACCACTCTAGGCAATCTGTTCCAGTGTTTCACCACCCTCACAAAAAAATGTCTTCCTTAGGTCTAGTCTAAATCTACCTTCCTTTAGCTTAAAATCATTGCTTGTTCTATCGCAACAAGCCCTGCTAAAAAATCTGACCCCATCTTTCCAATAAGCGCCCTGTGAGCACAGAAAGGTCACAATAAGGTCTCACCAGCACCTTCTTTTCTCCAGGCTGAGCAACCTCAGCTCTCTCATGCTTTTCTTTGCTCCAGCTCTCTCATCATTTCTGTGGCCCTCCTCTGGACTTGATCCAATAGGTCAACACCCTTCCAATGTTGGAGGACCCTAAACTGGAAGCAGTACCCTAGGTGGGGTCCCAGGAGAGTGGAGTAGAGGGGGAAAATCACCACCCTCAACCTGCCAGTTAAACTCATTTGGATGCAGCCCAGGATAAGGTTGGCTTTCTGGGCAGTGAGTGCACACTGCTGGCTCACATCCAGCCTTTCATCCACTGGTACCCCAAGTCTTTTTCCCACAGGCTCCTCTCAATCCATTCATCCCCCAGCCTGCACTGATACCAGGGGTTGCCCTATCCCAGGTGCAGTGCCTTCCACCTGGTATTGCTGAACCTCATGAGGTTCACATGGACTCAACTTCGCAAGCTTGTCCAGGTCCCTGGGAATGACATCCCTCCCCTCAGATGCATCATCTAAATGTACTGAGGGAGCACTCAATACCATTGTCTATGTTATTGATGAAGATATTAGTACCAGTCCCAGTAAGGACCCCTTATCTCATCACTGCACTCATCACCAATCTTCAACAATGAAACAGGGGAAGACTAAAAGACAAAATAAATGACAAAGGAAACAAGGCAGTCTGGCCCTGAATGGCAGCCCACAGCCTCCATGGGTGGCTAGGGAAGAGGGAGAGAAGGATGGAGAGAGGGAAGGAAGGAAAGATGGAGGGAAGAAGGAACATATTTGCCCAACAGGTGCTGGAGTCCAAGGATCCCACTTGCACACAGCAATCCCATGGACTGCATGTGTGGCTGAGACAGAGCTCCTTTTGGAAGTCAAACTTGAACAATATAAACACTGAGATTTCAACAGCATTTAAGGACATATTTCTTCCTCTACACTTAGCATATAAAGAAGACAGACTTGACTTTAGTAGGTTAATAAAGGGTAATAAGATTTTACTACAAGCTTAAGAAAAAGTTAACATAGACACTTATTCTATCCTTGCTGATAAAAGAAAATACATGTCTTCAGATCCTTGGTGGACTGGAGACCCTATTATACAGTCCAAATTTTATAGACTGGGAAATAACAAAGTATTCACTACTTTACCAAGACATTTGAAGGATTTCAGTTGCCTGCAGGTCTGAACAACCAATTCCCTTTGCTGTAGTAAAATCCTGCCCAGTGCTGCTTTTGTTTTGCTTCTTTAGTATTTATTAGTTGTTTTAATTATTAGCAACAACTGGGGAACCTGTGTAGGAGGAGTTGTGGATGATGAGGTAAAAGATGTACTAAGTAAGGCCTTGTTAACTCATTAACACATTAGCAACAATACAGGCAAACATACAAGGGGGTGACACTTAAAACCAAACTGTGGTAATATTTCACAGTAAATTAATATTGGTTTATAACTCCTTAAAGCATGAGAGAAGAAAAAAGGAATTGCCAAGTAAAACATTTAGGTAAACCACTGAATTCTCTATATAGTTACCCCCCACAAAATATCACAGCATACGCTCCAGTACATTTCCATGCTGTTGGAAAACTTTTCATATTTTTAATACACTGGGAGGCAGTTAAGAAAGCAATAATTTCTTTTCTGTTTACTCCTTATTGAAATTGTACCCTCAATAAGCATTTAAAACATCTTAAAAAAATACTGGTTTCCTTCAGAAACTGTCGAAAACTAGCAATTATTACTAAAATGGCTTGAAAGCAAATAGATTTCACAACAAAATGAATCCTTGTTATTAATGTTTTAATGGATGTAGACTTATAATGTTTCTTTTCTGAAATATTTTATTTGCACATTTACATGAATACCATTCACGCATGTCTGGAATTACTACATCCTTAAATGCAATGCTGTGTGTTAGCCACATCCATTCTGTCCATCCTTCTACATAATAAAGAAATATAAATGCTTTCTACCTTCAGTGGTTGGAACACTTTGTACTTATATGGCAATATTAAATTCACAGTCACGCAGCTGCCATTTCATTCTCAGGCATTGCTGAGGGTTAAATGGTCGTAGACATTCCTGTACCTAAAGCCAGGTCTGGTGTTCTGGAGCTCTGTTTGTTAGCTTTCTTCTGCTCCTTGTTAAAACAAGCGTTTAGTTCATTTTGCCTGTGTCTGCCCATGCAGTCAAACTGTACGCAACAAGGAATGGATATCCTCTGTTAAGTTAAAGAAAAGAAGAAAAAAACCCAAACTGCATTTCATCACACATTTTCTGAAATTCCAAATGTCTAATAATTTTACTAATACTTAACACTCACTGTTTGAACAGCTGACGAAGGAGACACTTGTTGCTAGCCCATATAACTAACATGCTACCAGAGGAATTAGTGGTTGCTGGGCATAAGCAGAAAAGAAAATTTCTATATTTCTTCAAATTATGTGACATTATCTGTGGGGTTTTAACAAAGAAAATTTTTAAAGCTGGCTTTATCCAAACCAGATTTGAGGGTACATACTTTTCTTGTACTTTATGTCTGTAAACATAAACATAAAACTAGTAAATGCAGTCATTTTAATGAATGTCTTCAGACAACAGATTATGATAGTTTCTTGAGAGCACAGCCCAAAATTAAGATATCCTCTGTATGCATATGGGTATTATGGATGTTTTGAATGCACAACTTTCCAATATGCCATCTGGAATAAACTCAGGAAAAAACATTAATAGACTATGGTAGAGGCTGAAATGTTTCACTATCTGTTCTGAATTCTTTCTGTAATGAATTTGCTGAACTCTCTCATCAAATTAACTGTACTTTTCTTGAACTGTTCTGTGCTTACTTTTCAAACATTATATTCCTTACTTCTGGAACATATCGCTCAAAAAGTTTAAGACTCTCTCTGTAAGTTCCATATTTAAGCTACTCTTATCTACTGATACACGCTCCAGAACATTTGATCCTCTAATAGAAATTTTAGCCGTCAGCTTTAACAATACAGTAGGGATCACAACCAACTGCCAAATTTCTGAAGAATTATGGTATGAAAGCACCTCTGCAGGGTATTCACCCAAAAATGTGTGTACGCATAAACCTTAAGGAAAAGATGTTGTCAAATTTTCAACATGGAATAACTTCCCTATATTCTTATCAACAAAAACCCATCAGCAAATAACTGCCTCTGCTTGGTAACTTATGCCATGTAGACAGATGCGTAAGTTAGCTGTGATCAAGCAATGTGAATTGTACCCTGATCCAGAAAAATGCAAGTAATTCCTACATCTTTTTCTCATTTCCTGTTTTCTATCACTCACTCTCCTCACGTCTAATAGACTTTAGTGTTCTTGCATTACAGCTGAACAGCTGAAACCCTCAAGATTTAGGAATACAGAGTGTATTTTTACGATAGGCGATTTCTACATATCTGTTTGTCATTTGCTTTTATTTGCAAGTCAGAAATATTATGTCAGAAATGTTTTAGAAAATAAATACCTGGACTGGATAAGCACACGGCTCAGTAGCAGATTATATTCTAGGTCAGCTCCAATATATCACATTTACAGCCTCATGAGGTGCTGGCAAAACAAAGCTAAAAATAAGTGCTGTAAAGTTCTAGAAAGGAAGCCTTTTACTCCTGTTCCTTTCTTCCTTTATCCTCCTCTCCCCCAAATACTTTTAAACACCTTTCCCTTTTTTCTAGACAAAGTGTTCCACTTTCCCCTGTCATCACTGACTGGCTCAGTTAATTTAGAACATGATTGCTTCCTATGCCAACACATTCAGCGGTTCCTGTGACAAAAGGCTCGTAAATCTGTTCACTCCCTTTGTCAGCCCAAGTCATTACAGCATGCTACAATATTCTACTGATGAACATCGAGGTCTTGCACATCCTTTTAAGGAAGGAAAGATGTGGCTGATCTTCATTTTCCTAACATACTTAACCTCCAACACTATGGATACATACTGGCTTCCTTATAAACCAGTAACACCAGACAAGAGAGTGCTGGAGGACACATGTACAACTGAAAATGAGTAAGGGAGAACGTTCTTCAAAAAGAAATAAACTAACAACCGACCACATATGATGAAGCTGAGGATGGTTTCATTACGTAACAAGGGAGAATGGGTAGACCGGCACTTGTGTTACAAGAATATTGAAGCCATGTAGGCTGCATGTTACCATAAGGCTTTAGGGTTTGCAGGTTCAAACTGAACTAGCAACTGGAAGAGATTCCTTAGCTAAAATTTGCATGAGGTAGCTCTGCTTTCCACAAAATGCATGATTCTATATTGCACATAGTGTTTGCAGGCTGTATGAGACAATCATATATCACAATCTTCAGTCTGCCAAGTGCTATTTTTTTCTTTACATCTTCCAGCTATCAGGCCAGCTGGCTTTCTGGACTACTCTCATACTTAGCATTTCTAAAATTAAGACTAAAAGATAACCATGAACTTTCAATATTTCTTTTATCAAGAAAATACAAAGTCCAAACTTAATAATCATTCAATACCAATGAAATCAGTAAAAGATAATGACATTTAAAGATACAGAAGAGAAGCAACAAGCACACCACATTTATCCTTGCAGGAGCCCCATTATAGTCAGCTTAGTTAAACCACTCCATCTTGTATAGCACCTAAACATTTTAGAAAGAGAGCTTAAAATTCTCAGATAAAAGCCTTCAGTTTGAAAGGATATACATTTAGGTGTAGTAAAGAGTTCCCTAGAAATGCACTCTCATCAATACAAGTAATCTGAGCTTGCAAATAAACATTATATCTTGCACAAACCACGAGGCAAAAGAGAGCATTAAAGAAGGTTTCTAAGCTGCTCAAGTACAACAGAGCTTCTACTGAGAAAAGGAATTAGGAAATGAATTTACAAAGAAGTTACTCAGCACTACTCTGAGTTACATTAAGTCCCTCATCTTCTTCCTTTCTTGGCTTCACTAAATTATTAACAGAAACATTATCCAGTGCCAGATCACCAAACCAAGAATACGTTCTGGAGAGAAAAACAGCAAAAAGAGAGGCTACTAGAGTAAAATTAGAGGAGCATATCTGTTGTGCATGCACATGTATGTGTATTAAAAATATACATATCACATTCATGCATCCACACATGCACCCTTACACGGCATAATTAGCACTCACGTAAGGGGAAGCACAGATGTGCATGAAGCACAAGACTGCAGTACATAACACAGTTCTGCAGTGGAACAATTATCGATTTTGAGCACTAACACAGTCATGTAAATATTTTGCAGTTACAGTAGATAACAAAACATAGCAACTGCAAAGTAAGACCATGCTTCTGGATCGCTACTGCTTATACACCAAGGTTCAGAAACGATTTCCCCTGTTGTATAAATAGATTTGTGCAGCACAAACACCTGCAGCAGGGTCGAGTGAGCACTGGAATGGGCACTTGTCCGACGGCTGGGGACTTGATAGTTTTTTGACATATGAAGCACCAGCTATTGCAGGCAGCAGGGATTGCTCTCGGCGACAATTGTAAGTGGAAGGAAAAGCCAAGCCAGTCAAAAATAACCTCCATGGGCTTCCACATGCACATGTCCAGGTGACAGTAAGAAATCATAACTAAATAATCTGAAATCAATATATGTCCTTGGTCATAAGGAGAAAACAGTCTCTAGCAGTATAGGGGTAACTAAGATGAAATTGTTTTAAAATTGTTAAATGAATTTTGAAACTTCTGGTTTACAGCATTTAAATGCATTCAGAAAATAGCTGTTGTTCACTTGGGTGACGAAAGGTACACGACAATTGGGAAGTAACAGAAGCGTGTAAAAACTATTCCTATTCTGAGAATTCTGATAAGCAGAAATCTGAGCACCACCTAATCTGTTCCTTTTTTTTAATAGTTTGTTTCCTTGTTACCATCACCGATTAGCAAAGGTTCTATGGAAAGGAAGTTCAGCACAGCATTAACTGGGACAGCACATAACGCAAATCACAGTTACGTTTCAATGTGTTGGCAATGCAGAATATTGGCTCTGTATGAGCACACAAAACATGACATTTGTGAATTGATAACACTTCAGAATGGAGTACAATTTTTTTTTATCAACTAAGGTGAATCTCAACACTCTATGACAGTTTTATCAATGTACTGACAGAATATTCCATAGGAAAATAAAAAAAAGAAGGGCAGATTTTTTTCAATTGTACATATTCCAAACCAGGAAGCAGAAATTTAGGGTGGTAAACTCAGTAACGAAGCTGAAGCAAAGCCAATGACAGTCACTCACTTTTCATTTTATTTTATAAAAATCTAAGCTTTCACTTAAACTTAGACAGCCTTCGTTGCATGGAGTGTTCCCAGAGAAGCCCAATGCATGACGGAGCTAAAGACTTCAAACTCCAGAAAGAAACTTAGAATAGTCTTGACTTGACTGAGCCATCCCAAATTTGTCCTTACTTTTAAGGAAGGTATAGTGTTTCTCAGGGTGGGTATTGATTACCATCCTTCTCTTAAAAGAACTGTTTTTCAGAGATGTTTCTCTCCCTCCTCACTGACGACAGAGCCAAGTTGTAGGTGGTTAGAGTTGGTTCTAAGAGGCTTAGCCTCAATTTCAATTCAAGAACTCTCTTGAGATGACCTGCACTACTGTTCTCCTTGCATTCTTCTGGAGACACTTCTTGTTCAGTAACAAATTTCAGGCTGCACAGTTTACCCATATTTCTTGCTTCTTTTCAGTACAAACTTGTCAATATTAAAGCAGCAGTACTTTCAGAAAGGCTATTTGCTGTCTGTCCTAACAGTCATGGAACCTGACCTGAATTCCTGACCAGCAGAACCCATCAGATAACAGTCAATTTCAGTATGCAAAGTCTGTTTTGAAATATTAGTTCCCAGTTCAGCAGTTTTCATGTTCTGGTCATCACAAAATAATGTGAAGGCACAGCAGCAAGGTAGGAAAGGTCTCCTCATGGCTTTTCTGTAGGGATTTCATCTAAACCCGGGGGATTTGTCTTCAGAACTCAGACAAATGAATCTGGTGGTACAGAACTATAAGCCTATTTAATAGCCCGTCTGCTCTTCAGGAGGAGGCTTGCTTGCAGCTTTGTTCCAAACAATACTGATGAGCCACCGATTTTTCTTTAAATCTTTTGGTTCTCTCTACAAAATATCTTTTGTCATCTTAGAGGTTGCCTGAGAGCTGAAGGACAACCTTTCTGCTTTTTCACATCCACCCAGCAAAACACTCTTTTTGTATTTAGATGGAACACACAAGAGTAATTTCCCTTTATAAGTCAGGGTTAAAAGAGTGAGCTGTCAAGAATCAGCAACATTTTAAAATGTTTGGACATTTTCTTCTTAGTCGTGTATAAATATATGAAGTCACAGGGCCTTGTGTTTGTTTTGTTCATTCACAGTTGGTTTTGCATGTATTTCATTTTTAGCCTTTGAAAAAAACCTGTAACTACTTCCTTATACCCCTAATCCTGCTGGAGGACATCTTGAAAAGTATTAGATCATATTTACTATCTTATTCTTACTAAGCTGAGAAAGAAAGATTGACATCCTCTAAACACAGATTCTTTTATATTAAATATGGCACATTAATTGGCATTAGCTTAAAGGCAAAGGCAAACTAAAAATCAGAACTCCCATTGGTACATGTCATTCTTTTTACATGAGTCTGGTGCTTGTCAGAAAGTCAGTAAGAACTGCTGCAAATTACTGACTTTTTTAGCAATAATATCAGTACTAAACCGAATAGTTACATAACTTTGTACGTACACACACACTTTCCCATAAATATACAGACTGATTTATACCTGTTTTGACACAGGTGGATAGCTGTCTATTTCTTCTTCTAATGTATCTCATACTAGCCCATCATTCAAGGATTTAGGTGATAGGGAACAAGATTTATGAACAAAGCAGATAAGACTCCTGGATTTCAGACTCTTTTGGTGTCAGCTATGAAGTTGTTGGGGAGTCTTAGCCTTGACAATCATTCCTTTCAGATAAGCATGTGTAACACTGAAGATCAACCTTGGCTTTTCATGATCCTCATGAATGCTGGGTCAGTCTCAGTCTCTCAACCCAGATTTCCAAACCCTCAATTTTTAGAAGGATAATAAAAGGGAAAATAATCCCTCAGGGATTATTGTCATCCCACGTTCCCTTCTTTCTTTTTTTTCTTTCCACTCATACAGTCTTTTCTGTTTTAGGCCTGAGATACGATCAAGACTAGACACATTTTTTAAGTGATACGTATACCGCACACTGTCGCTACTGGAAAAGTGGTTTCGAAAATGTCACTGAGTGGATGACTCTCAAATTTTTTCTAATACTTGTGAAAAGCTCATCTTGAACAGTCCAGCAAAAAACACTGGGGACTAGAACCTGGACTCTTAAAAATTCAGACCAGAGAAGCAGCATTAAGTCAGGCTTTCTATTGCTGAGAGTGTGATTAGACACAAACTTGACAGCAGTACTGGCAACAGCTGGAACACTTCTGTTTAAAATTATATACTGTGCAGAACGGCATAGTTCTTTGATTGAACATTCTTTATAATCCCAATGTATGTGTTTGTCATAAAGTAATTATACAATGTGAACATCTATTTGCGTGATGACATCATTCTGCTAACTGTGCTCAAGTCCTAAATGTATTATCTATGCATTCCTATGTATCTGGATGAACTCATACATGCTCACATATTTATATTAAATTCTGACTGATACTAATTACATTAAAAATAAATCTAAATGGCAGTAAAAGTAGTTTAAAATTTTGCACTTTAAAGTGTACTCTTTTATTTATGATATTGTTTGTTTCTTTGTTCTCATAGATGTGTGGGAGATTCATATTCACTTATTACCCACATGCAGCACTTCTGTCATCTGTTCCCTGTACTTCTCATCAAGGGATTTATCTTAGCCCCCACAAATGTATTTCACTTCTTACACATCTATTAGAAATTATGGCATACATCTTAATCAAGAGTATTAAAATATCTAAAGAAAACAATAAAAAATATTTTTTGTATTTTATCACCATTGTTGGATTTCTTATCTAACAAATTATTCTAAGCAGCTGTATTTTACCCCTGACTATCTTTTACACATATACAGCAGACAATGAAAGTAATGCACTCAGGAAAAGTAGGAAAAAATTGCTTTAGTCTACACTGATCGAGGCTACCTACCATTTTTGTAAATATATTGTCATTGCAAAGATAAACATGCTTAATTTTGCTAATCTCTAGTCAATATACAACATGCCAGTTAAATATGTTCTATTTATTACTCTCCTGGTGTGCCATAAACAAGAGACCACAAGCAAAACTACAGTCCCCTTTGGCCAGCCCCCTGCTGTAAAACAAATATGGCGGGGATGGAAACAGAGGAACTTAACTAACAGTAGATTTAAGCTTCCAAGAGCAAAGCCTTGCAGGCGTACCAGAGGAGAGATACCCTTGGACCAGACACAATGCAGTATGACATATGGCTTCGAGTACATACTCTACATGTGTGTCTACACTGTTTTTTCTTGTGCAGCTTTAGATAAAGCCAATATTATCTATCTGCCTTGAGAGTCTCTGTCTCTACTTAGTGTCAGTTCCACAGCTTTCACATTTTCTTATAGAAAATAATTTTGCCTTTTTTTTTTTAATAGTTTTCATCTTTCTCTGCTACAGTCCTGGACTTGGCTTCTCACAGCGTATTGCAGTTCTTAACGTAGGAACTCAGTCAAGATCCATGCCAGGACTGGAAACCTTGAAAGGGGGCATAGCCAGAAAAGGAGAGCCTGAGGAAAAGAGTGTGATTCCCAGAAAATTCTGTTTAGTCCTAAAACTGGCAAAAACCCATGCCTATAGGTTTGCCACTTAAATTCTGCTGCTTTGCATGGACACCACTCACCACTCAGCTTTCCACGCTCCCGTGGTATGAGATATGAATGCCAAATGGAAAGGGATGACTTAAAGCCTTGTCTTGGACTTGACAGTCCCAGACAGTGGTGGCACTACTGGCAGATCTCCACCAGCAGCATTTCATTCAGAAGCTGTTAGCTCCTACCCTAGACCCTGCACTGGAAAAGCAGCATCTGGTCTCTGCAGCAAGCATCTGCTAGTGGCTGTCCAAGAACCTGCCAGCATTGCCACAGCTGTCTCCAACAGGAGCAAGAAATATTAGTCCAACATTCAGGTCTCATGCTGAAACACAGAAAGAGTTTACTCACCCTATGAGACTGGAAATGTTGTGTTCAGATACTTCTTACTTTCCTAAGTTTGTACTGGGACATCTAGAACCTAAGATGGAGAATTACTCTTTTTTGGCAGCACCAAGCTTTTGCTGCATCAAGTGAGTCCATGCATATTTAAGCACCTTTTCTTAAATCTCAAGCATCACTACCTCAGACAACTCAACTCTGGATTGTTCACCTTGCTATCCAGTCTTATTTATAACCTGAGTGCTACAAAACTATTACTGTGTTCCCTATTCAAAAGCAGATCTGGCTTCAAATTCAATAGTTTTATTCTATGTTCCAGGCAATGAACGCAGACAAACACTGAAACACACTCAGGATACCAAAAAATGTTTTTTTCTTTCCTACGTAGCTTCACTCCAGCTATTGGCTTCTTTTCCTTGGTGTAAAAATGAGGCTGAGGGGTAGAAAAACAGAGTAAATACTGGGGCCCTTATGCCTGAGAACAGCTGCCAGAGAGCTCGGTTTCAAAGCTTTTGTTTGAGCTCGTGTAGCCACGCACTGCTTAACTCTAGCCCCGGCAGAGCAAATTTACAAAGAGCAATTCACAAGACTCCCCGAAAACTGAAGTCTGAAGGAATTAAACAGCTCTTCCTCCTTGCCACAATATGATTAGCTGTCTCTGAGGAGTGAGTGACGACGTCCCTCCCACTCAGCAGCTTCCGACTGACATTTCACTAAATAGAACTTGAATCTCAAAGGGTTGATCTGTCAAGCGGATTCAAACCAGAAAAGATCAGGCAGGTTCAGCTTTCCCCCTCAGTTGCATCGTCGTTTCCAATTTTCACATTTTATGCTTCATGCAAGTGTTAATTATGGAGATAAAAGCCAACTTGCCTTTACTTATCCATTCTTAGCACGTACACAAAAGGAAAGTAGAAGTACATACAAAATTTGCCAAAAAGAGAAGAGGCTGCCTATAGCTTGAGGAAAGTAAAACAGGGCATTAATGGATGCAACACAGATAAATCACCACCATGGTCACCTTCCTCATGTAACGTAGTAGGTTTTTGTTATGCAAATTTTCTCTGACCAGAGCTTATGTAAAATCAGATTTGAATTCTATTAGATTTCCCGCTTTAACTACAAAAGTCATCACAGAAAGCCAATTTATACCACAGTTTACCGTATCATTGAAAGCACTATGACTTTCATACAAACAAGAAACTTGGTTTTTCAGTTAGTGTCAAAGCCCCAGAGGCAATTAATTAAGATTGTTTTACATTTCTGTGAGCCTCCATCAAATGGAAAGCATTTTAATTACATATAAAGTGATTGATGTAATCAACAGATAAATATTTGAAAGCGGTGTGTTTCCTGTAAAAAAAGATTCATTTACATAGCCAAGCATGTATACACAAAGTGATCAGTGCCCACCAAAGTATTTCAAACAACTGTTGGTCACTAGGTAATCGATTTCATATGGTACTGAAACTCAAGCTGCATATACCCTAGTAAATCCAGCATTCTCAGGAAAAGGACTATGTTGGCTATTCAGAAGATATTTACAAATTTCAACAGGAATCTTTTTTACATAGATGATCATGAAGGCCAGATTTACCAAGACTGAAGTGGTATCACCAACATTTAACAAACATGCAGTTACCTCATATTTAAGAGATGCAGGTTTCATTCCCTCCTCTATCTGCCATCTCAGAGAATTCAGACCTACAGGTTGTATCTCTTTTGGTAATTCCCATAAACCCTACCAGAAGAAGCATTTTGGAGTAAGCCTGTTTGATTATTTTCTTAAAGCTCCCACTCCCTGCTCTTGAAACTGTTCCACGTTATAAACAATTACACATTCATTAGAGAACTATAACCTAAACATCAGGATGAAAGGCTTCTCTCTGATTATGTGACTTTTTGCCTACCAACCAAAAAAAATCCTGCTCCATCATATTCACACAGAAAAAGTTTGTCTGCATGGCAGAACGATGAAGGAATGAGAACATCTGTCTCAACTTCCATTTAGCATAATCTCGTTAACGTAAGTAAGACTGGCAATGAAGACAAAGCAGCATCAGCTTTCATATGCACTTACAAAGACATAAAATAGGTACTCTGATACATAGATGAAAACATATCATGCCACATCCTCACTAACTCTATTCAGGATGTTAGGTAGAGGTATATATCATGCCACATCCTCACTAACTTTATTCAGGATGTTAGGTAGAGGTATATGTCTATCATATGTAAGCTGTTTGTAGCATATCCAAAAAAGAGCCCTTTTTTCTAAGAAGTGGAATACCTGGATAGTAGTCAGCTCACTAATAGTTGTTCACAAGCAATGAAAAAATTGCTAAGAAATAGTGTAGTATGTTTTGGAGACAAAAGACAGGATGTTATGGAGTTAGGTGGGCAATGAGTCCAGCTTTCACAAAACAAAAGAAACAGTCATAATATTTCATCTGAAGATGTAAGGAAGCTTAAGTGGTCATATCCCGAGCACTAGAACAGTGAAAACAAAATTCTTTCTGAAATGTCTCAAATGTATGTATCTGTACACATGTTTATATATGTGTGTGTGCTTTTTTACCCCAGTGGCCACCTAGCTTATTTGGAATACATGAAGGCAAGTAGCCTTGCCTAGTTAACCACCAAGGAAACCTAGGTTCCAGTGTGGGGTTATTTTTTATGTGAGGAAAGCAAACATGGTTTGGGGAAAAATGTTTTTGCACAGAGTACCGAAGAAAGGCTGAGAAAGACATTCCCCTCCCACCCCCTATTCCCCCCTTGTTAATCTCATGTATGGCTGTGGCAACCTGCCCTGTCACAGTTCGGCATGAAAAAGTTACCCAAATGGAATAAGCGGTGTTCTAGAAAGTGCTGTAGGAGCTGGCATACAGTCTGTAAACACCTTAAATTTCTATGAGTTTATTGCCTCCACGGATTTCTCAAGGCAAAAGTGCCAAACAAGGATCTTTTGGGACTGCATAGCTTTAGAAGAACCTTTACAATTTGCTGTGCCTGAACTGCACTGACTCTCCAAATATGCAATACACTGGACCAATGCTTGAGGGAATACTGGATAAAGCTGACATTCTTCCACTCCAGAAAAACAACCACCTTTCTTAAAGAAGTAGCAGTAATAAGAAAAATACCTTCCCTTTATTATTCTACATTTGTCTATTGTTAAACCAGTACAGTTTGATACTCTGGTCTTTATTTATCTTTTAAAAAACATCACGCTGCTCTTCAGTAATGTACTGTTATCAGTGAAGATAGAAGGATATTAGCAGAGGGCAAAAACTGCATTTTGACTTTTCTTTGCACTTGTGGATATTACATGCTGTTAACAGTGTTTTGCTTTACTAAAAAGAACGTATCAAGAGAAGAATTAGCTTTGACTTCCAGGCTGAAAGCTGGGGAACTGCTGAAGCTATGCGTTTACCAATTCCCCTTAGAAAGCTGATAGAAGACAATTGTTTTCAACATGTTCTGTAATATACATTATGCCCACATAAGGTATGAGTCACATTAAGGTTCATTTTATAGCAAATATAGCTATATTAAGCTAAAATGTTATTTTAATAAACTAAACCATGAAAAATATTGAGGGGTGCAGGAAGAGAGTTTTGAAGAATCTCACAATTTTACTCCAAGAGCAAAGCCAAAGGCTTTTCCTTCATGCAGAAGACCACAATGGGCACAGGTTCCATGCTGATCCTAGCACATGAAGCTATAACTGATTTGGGCCACCAAGATTAGAGGAAAGCCATGTGTAAAAACTCAGATTCATCTTTTCCTTTGGTGCAGATGGTAGCTTTTACAAAGCAGAAACTTTAAAAAGTACACAGATGCATATGTGTATGTGTGTATATACATATATCTATGAATGGCTTTAAACTGACACAGGGGAGATTTAGGTAAGCTTTTAGGAAGAAGTTCTTCCCTGTGAGGGTGGTAAGACACTGGCACAGGTTGCCCAGAGAAGCTATGGCTGCCCCATCCCTGGCAGTGTTCAAGGCCAGGTTTGATGGGGCTTGGAGCAACCTGGTCTAACGTGTCCCNGACACAGGGGAGATTTAGGTAAGCTTTTAGGAAGAAGTTCTTCCCTGTGAGGGTGGTAAGACACTGGCACAGGTTGCCCAGAGAAGCTATGGCTGCCCCATCCCTGGCAGTGTTCAAGGCCAGGTTTGATGGGGCTTGGAGCAACCTGGTCTAGTGGAACGTGTCCCTGCCATGGCAACTGGTTGGAACTGGATGAGCTTTAAGGTCCCTTCCAACCTAAATCAATCTGTGATTCTGTGATACACAGATATATAGATATATATATATATATGACATAAATGTCTGACACTCTTAACATTCATCAAGAAACTGGTGTCTCCAAGGTCATATAGCTTCTCCATTTCTCCCCAGGTTTCCAAAATATCATTCCCTAAATCTTGCTTTATCTTGTTGTAGCCTAAGTTTACTGTGCTAACACAACTTTAGGCATCAGCTGCTATTTGACTGACATTTTATAAACACAATCAGCAAGATTTTATATCTTGAGTTAATTCTTAATGGCTACAAGTATTGAATAGAGATTACAGCCTTCAAAGTTTGAAATAATACCTGCAGTGCATGTGCAGGCTATCTCCTCCAGGATATCCATATGGGATACTCTACTGCAATTGATTTTAATTTTACAAGCCATATTACTTCACCTGGAAAAGCTGCTATCAGACAAAATAGGAGAAAATTGTGTCTAAATAACTAATAATAACAATAACCTAAAACAAACCCCACAGCTTTGATGAACATCTGAAGTGGCATACATGTATTTATTTTTACCTGGGAGAACTGCTGCTCCTTCATGTAGGGAATTTTTAACTGATTTTGCATAATAAGTAAGTACAGTGTGAACACAGAAGCTGTGCAGGGCTTTACAGGATGCTAAACACTATGACACCATTTTTTGACATTTACAGAAGCCTTTGTAATCCCTTAGCTAGCTAGACGAGAGAGAAAAGGAAGAGGAAAAACAACAGCCACCACAAAAACTACAGTCTGAAAGTTTGTTTTATCCTTGATATATTCCTGGTGAATGGCTTTTACTCAGATTCATTACCAAGGTGTGACAGACTGTGCTATTAAATATGAAGCTCGTCTTATATAGAATATGCACAAGATGTATGCTTGCCCAGAAAGCCTTGCTGTTCCCTAGCTTCCAGCTTGCAAAACGGGAAGTGCAGTTTTTAGTCACTGTTTGAATTACTGCTACTAAGATGGAACAATTTGCAAAACAATACCAAGCAACACGTTTTTTACTAACTTCACTAATGCAAGCCATTAGTAAATGGTGTCTTAGGTTTTTTAACCTGTCTCTGATACCTCTCATGAAAACATTATAAATTAATGAAGAATATGACGTGAGAGGGATTTAAAAATTGCTGGATTATAGAAAAAAGCACCTGTTTTGAAGATGGTGAATAAAGGCTGGCCTACCTGAAAAGCAACCTTGAGTACCATATAAAATGGCAAACTCTTGATAAGCTTTTTGTGCATACCTCAAAATTAGTATGAGAAAAACACTTCTGATAGCAATAGCAATAACTTACTGATAACTTACAGGCTTCTTTAGTCAACCCAGATGTCCTTCACTAGATTTCAAGGGCTCTTCCTAGGAATACTGAGATACTCATATGAAGCTTGCTTCCTAGCAGGTATCACCTACCATAAGAAAGTAATACCAGATCTGCTTGTTTTAAGTTTTTAAGTATGCAAAAAAGTGCACATATTTCCTCTGCAAAGTTGTGTTTTAAAGTTCAATAACTTCCAGAAATTAATGAAAACAGACTGGTGGAAAAATCTACTATTTCCATTCTGCAATGAAATACTTACCTTGATTTTTGCCCTTTCAACTTAAGAATTTGTATGCAAATGTACTGTCGCTATCTGAAGCATATTTTCTCCAGACATCCAACCCCAGCAGTTACCTGTTACGCATCTTCTCCACTTTGTTATGAAGATTTCCCAAAGAAATCTGTAGCACTGTTCCCATGGGCTGACAGAAGAGACATCCTGGAGGTGATTCAGCCTCCTTACTTACTTAAAAGCATCAAGTGAGTTCATCAGTTGGTTATTTGCTGGATAGTTTTATAATGAGGGCAGTTCACATGGAAGGCATGCAGGAATTAGATTGGGGGGGTGGAGGGAATAGAATGTGAAAAGGAAAACTGTAAAAACAATATATGAAAGTTTTGGAGAAAAAGTACTCACTTTATATTCCTGACTACACAGAGAATGAAATATAACACAGCAAACTGTAATAAATGATAATTTCAGCTGGAAAGAATATGGATTTACTTACCTCTCACCTACACAAGTGAAACATAAAAACCCACCAATTGGCAACTAGAATATGAATTATTATCTATGTAGATAATTTAGCTAAGGTGAGATAAATGGGCTGTCAGAAGAAAAGGGGGAAAGATGGGGTTTCTGAAAGGAAAAAACTTCTCAAGCCATGTCACATCCCTTGAAAATGAGGATTTTCATGAAGCTATTGTTTGACTCTAAAAAATAAGAATATGAAGGTATTCCGGATATCCCATCATGTAGCACCTCTCAATAAGAAGAAAACCAGTGCGCTGCAAGAATTATTAGGGAACCTAGATGGGAATTCAAGGCAGCAGTTTGCACAGAGAGGCTAGAGGGAGCAATGAGCACACATGGAGCATTTCACAACAGCTCCAGTCGTGACAGAAGCAATTCCAAATTCAGAGAGAAGGAAATAGATTTTGATTTCTCACCAAAATTTCAAGGCTTAATCTTAAAGAGAAAAAACAGAATACTGATTTACTGCCTCTGAGTCTACCACCCGACTACAACACCAATCCCTCATTGCTTTATTTTCTCATTTCCCCTCAAGATACAGAGAGCTACCATTTCTGCAGAAACACCATAGCCCCACTGGGTAAACCACAAGGCAATGTCCAAGAGCTTTTGCAAACATTAGGTAGTCACTGGGCACAGCAGACTGTAACTACTTGAAGACAGTGTGAACACCTTGTTCAGGTTGACTAAGGAAACTAACGAGCAAGCTGATGGAGGAAGAGCAGCGTAAGTATGTACTTCAACTCTTAAATCTGCAACACCAAAGTGCAACTTACACCAGCCAAAGTGTATCTGTACAAAAGCAATCATTCACTTCTGCCTTATTAATGTTGAATACCATATACTTGATTTGATGATTGATGAAAGGATTAAGCACTAAAGGTATAAGGAGTTATAAATCCTACCTTATTAAAGGGCAAAACCAGTAAGTTTAGTATTTACTAGATATTTTTCCCATGTGGGGAATATTTTTCCCATGTGCCTGTAGACATCCTACTGAGCTAAGGAGAGTTTGTGTTATACTTTCTCGAGAGAAATCACTCAACTTTACCCAATGATAACGACTTAGGAGTCTGGTCTAAGATCTAGATTAGATATTTGGAAAAACTCCTTTAGTGTGACAATGGTGAGACACTGGAACAACTCAACAACTGGACTTCAAAAAAGGCTGAAGAGCTCGATGGTCATCAATAATACATCCTTGCAAATCAAAAAGATTTAAAAGGATCCCATCTAATCCTAAATCTTCTTTAAAGATGTCCCTTTAGAATTTCTTTTTCCTCAGACAAACCTTGATTGGAGAGGTACAGACGTGTTTTTATGATGCTTGTTTATACAACGGGTTAAGCAGAAATTGTAACACTTGCAGTGGTCTTTCCTGGAAATGGAAATTCAAATCTCACTACAAATTACTGCTTCTGTTTATACTGAGTATTCTGAAAGAACACAGAAAAACAGGTGTTTGCATTTTGGGAAGTCTGCATTTGTTACAGGGAAACACCACAACGGAAAACAAAGACTATCAGAATCCAAATAACTGGTCTACGGGTTAAGAGCCACTGGAGTACAGATCCTTCACACTGGAGCAGTGCACACTTTCTCTAAAAGCCTTTGAAAAATTTCTTAAAGAGCTGTGATGCACTTTAGGCCCAGGGGATTCAGTATTCCTTGCTTTTGTCATGCTTCTTTATAAGTTACATTATTATATATAGTTCTCTGCAGTAAGTATCTGGAGGTGACAGAGTAAGATGTTTTCCTAAACTGTGGAATAGCTGAAATACAGCTTTGAGAAAACAACCATTAAGTAGATCAGGTACAATCAGCTCAGACATGATCTACACACACTGACACCCCTGAACAACGCAATGTGCTTCGACTATGTTCTTCTTCTTCCCTTTTCCCCCTAGCTCCTTATTTCTCCATTATACTTTTTTTCTGGTGCTTCAGGCAATGCTGAGCAGTGTTTTATCCTGTGCATGTAGTTTCAGTTGCCATGATATAATTTTAATCATCAGTGTGACTATAAATATGGATGTTTGGGAGCTGATGTTTGTAGGTGCCACAGAAGGGTCTAACTGACTGGTGAGAATACATGCTCATGCCTGGCAGCATACACAGGCACACTCCTCAGCTAAGTGAGCCTACACTGACAGTGAGCATGAATACAGAATGTCTGAAGGTCTTTATTGCCTCTACTTTCTATTTTTATACAATTATTTATCAGATATGTTAAGTATTTGGAGCTAATTTGCATTTCTATTTTCATTTGCCACGCAAAGGCTTTTCTTTTCCCCTTCTGAAATCAACAGCACTTAATATTCCCTTCTTCTCTCTCAAAATACGAGTTGTTTGCCTTTCCTCAGGCACTTGTCACATTCTGGAAAGACAGGCAAACTACTAAGGCATCGCTAGCAAGCTGAAGTTGTGCACGACTTTGTTGTGTCAAATTATTTGGCTTTTTCTTCTAATCAGGCAGAATTCCAAGGGCTACAGAGACCACACATTCTCTGAAGGGGACTAGAGAAAACAGCCCTTGCCAGGTCTAACAAGCGACGCTTTTCTGTTCTTCCACCGCCATTGGTCTCATGGAAATCAAACATAATACAAGACAGGGATGCCCCACGCATTATTGCAACAGAACAAAATACGTAACCTACGCTACCAGCTTCACACTTCTCACAAAACGCCCTGCAGCTAGCGGTAGGTAAGCCACAAGTTACATAGAACAGTATCTGCAGCAATTCATTTTGAACAGATAAGTCAAAGGGAAGGATTTTCTCTGTCTAAACTCTTCATGCTCTTAAAAAATCCTCTTTGCTTTTCCCTTTTGTCTATTTGCATTTCTCTTTGCAGCTGCTTGCTAGGAAAGCAAGAACAGGTTCAGATAATCAGGTAAAATACAGAACAAACAAAGGTTTTAAGGTTCTAGAGTTTTCATAAAACAGCTGGTTCTTTATTTATTTTAATATCTGGATTTACGCACTTCCTTCCTTCAGCCAGGTAGGTAGCAGACATACTCTGATTCCAAGCGTTCTGCTCTCGCTGTTTCTAAAATCAGCTGTAAATGAACTGTAGCTGGGGTGAATTCCCTCAGGAGCCTGTGCATTCTACTGCCAGGAGAAGAACAAGAGGAAAAGAAAAACGGGGAAAACATGGAAAGAAAAAAAGAAAGGCTAAGACATAGAGGTAGCTTTTAGCTGTTAGGAAGTGTGCTTTCTCCTTTGGAAACTATACTGAGGCAGCGCTGGGAAAGAAGCCAGATACACTGAAAAGCTGGCATTGCACAGACCCAAAACTCAGCAGGAGGTCAGTCACTCAGCAGCACTAATATGCCGAAATTGCAGTCCTGCTGTTCAGATGGAATATATGGGTGCGTTGTTAAAATTACTGAGCCGTCTGGTTTTGAAGTTGTGCTTGAATTTGAAGTTCATAAGGCTGACCTTTAGACCAATATCCCTTACATGACCCCACTCCTGAAGTTGCTCAAGTTATTAATGTTTGTTTATCTGAACTGTGCCTGCTAACATGTAAGAAAATATCCTGTTCTGAGTACTTTACACTGGCCACAGGCTGGATATTAAATGGTACCATTAAACTGTAATAAATTTTCAGATGGTTCTTAATATTCTCCCCATTAATAGAAACCTTTAATCCCAATCATCTACAGCCAGAGGGGCAATCCAGAAAGGCACAGCCCTCAACTCTTCACAAAGCTCATGCCCCTCAGAAGCTAGTAGGACACAATGCTAAGCCTGACTTCTTTCTCTCCTGTGTAAACATTGAGAGATGCATGCAGCATAAATGTGGGATATTTCCTCTGATTTTCCAATCAGTTAGTTTTGAACACCAAAGAAAGTACAGGATATAAGGGGTAATTTCCTCTCCTTTGATTCCTAAGTTCCCCTCATTTTAGCTGATGCACACATCTGATCAAGTGATTCAACATGCTAATCAGTACCAGAGAGATTCTGCTCTGGCAAGTCTCAAAATTTCAGAACCTAAAATAGTAGATGAGTACCCTCATTTCCATAAAAGTGGTAACTGACAACATTTGGAAGTTCACTTATGCCTTTAGTGCCTCTTAAGCTAATAGCTTCCTACACTAACTAGCAACTTTGCTGACAGCACTATCTGCCACCTAGACACCTAATCCCTTGTTTCTTTGATCAAATCACTTTCTGGAGCCACCACAAAGAAAAGCTAAACAAAGGAAATCAAACAAGTTTCCTCAAGATTCATCCCACAGAAAATTGCATAAGTCTAGGTAGACTTTCTAACTCTAGTAACTTTTAGCCCAAGATATGACTCAGATATATGCTAACCCAGGTCATGTTTCATCCTCAATTTGACACTTTCATAACTAAAGTATGGAAAAAGAAAGGAGTCTATGATGATAACTATCATCAGCAAGTGCCAGAACTACATTTCAGTAGAACTTGTAAAAAGACTATGAAATTTACTCTTGCCAAAATTTGTATTTGCTTATGTGACAGCTGCCTTTCATTCAGACTCTGTCACTTTGAAGATCTGAAAGCCCTCAAGAAGGACATAAGGAGGTGCTCTTCTCCAACCACAGCATGTATCACATAAGACATAGAGGTCAGCTATATAATCTGGACAAGTACATTAATTCTGGGGGAAAAAAATTGCTCTTGGGTAAAAATTAAATAGTTTGCTTGTGATTTTAGGGCAAGAATTAACCTATGATTTTATGAGAAAGAGCAGAGATATGTTTTAAGTTCTGTTTGTACATGTCCTTAACACCAAAATCCAATTAACAACATCTAGAAGAGAAAGGGGCGAATAATTAGCAAGTTGGTGCTTCATATTTGATGATATACATTGCCCAAACACAGTCTGCAATTATTCAGGTCACACTAGAGAAAATTCTTTCTTATGGTGCAATGCAACCAGCCAAAAAAGTCCCAACAGAGTATGGTGTCCTCGCTATCATGTACAGATATCATCAAAGGTTACTTAAGAAATAGGGTTCTCTACTAGAGAAAAGGCTCACCTAGAGGTGAACCTTAAGCATGTCACTGATTATGTTCTGTAACCGTATGAAATTTACTGAGTGACCCCAAACTATGTGTGGCCCCTACCCAAGTACAATTAAGAATCAGTCACACCCTTTGGGAAGCTAAAAGCTAATTAAAAGATTCTTTCTTCAACAAAAGTTACTTCAGGAAAGGAAGAAAAAAACCAGCTTCAACTGAAAACACACAAGAGGAGTCGGCTGACAGAAGCAATGAGGTTATTAGCAACAGAATCAGAAACAGCCATGGTGAAAAAGAAAGACGATAAATTAAACATTCATATTTTATCTCTATTTCTGAAATATATGTTCTTAAGCCTACTTTGAAGTACGTGATTAAATTCTCCAAAACCTTTTTATCTTTCCTTGATTGCTAAAGTTTGCTATCAGTGCAGAGCGTGTAGCTGATATTGTATATCATCAAACTTGTTTCTTCATCTTCAAAAGTAACATCTAAACTTGTTATGAATAAACATAAACAGGGTGCCTGTTCCTCGTTTATTAAATATAAGCTGTAATAGAGAGAAAGAGCACATGCAAACCCTGTGGCATAGTAGAAAACGTGTTCTCAGCTCAAGAAGAAACACAGGCTACTGAATTTAGGGCAGAAGAATACATGATCTGAGATGAAGAATGGGCAGGGTTTGGAAAGAAAGGATATACACAGGTCTCCAGGGAAGTCTTGTGATAACAAAATGACACCTAATTTTTGCCTGCATGCTTGGTGGCCTTCAGGATGCTACGAAGAACATCTGGTGATGTTGCTGATGAAAGTTGACTCCCTCTGGCCCAGTGACTCAATCAGAAGTTCTGACTCCGGGGGTGGGGGTAAGTACTCAGAGAGAAACACAGTCACAAAAATAAGCAAACAAGAAAGCCTCTTAAGACCTGTAGCAAAATATTCCAATATAATGCAACATAAATGTATCAATAAAGTATAATGAACAATTCTACATTGTTGGCATAGCTATGTAATTTACAGACTTGCCATAGGATAATAGTTTTGAAGAGTCTGCCAAAAGCCTGGTAATTTGCATATAATTGTCAATAATGCTTTCCCATTTACTAGATGGAGGTTTGTTTTTCACAGGATACTTATTGGAATTCAATTTGCAGTCTCTGTTTTTATGACTTTTCTATATAGTATTGTATTATTTAGAAATAAATAGGGAATTTTAGATTCAGTTTTCTATCTCCTGCCCCAAGGCAAAAAAAAATAGAGATTACCTTTTGCCTAGAAATTAATAAATAAAAATATAAAGAAAATTATTTAAAAAAGGAAGGAAAAAACCCCAAACACTTTGAGTTTTAGCTTATTTGCAAACATTTGTCAAATTACTTGCCTACAGTTTTGATGAAATAAATACCCTGATATATTTTATAGCAAAGTCAGGATTTGATTTTTGATATGCTTGAATTTATCATGGGTTTGGGTTATGATTACTTTAAAAATAGCAGATTTTGAAGTAAATTGGACTTTATCAATATTATAAACATGCTTTTATTTAACATCATATCCCATACTGGGATAGTGATTTCCAGCATCTCAAATAACATTCATCGCAAGAACACGATTGGGGATGAAATCCGCATCCTCCTGAAGCCATGGCAACCCTCCCAGTGACTATACCACAACAAGGGTTTCAGTATAGAAGGTTGGTTTCTATTTATTGGAGGGAGGCTGTATAATTAGCACAAAATTTGCATGTGTACAATACATGCAAAGTATTCAGTCATCACTTGAAGATAGCAAAAAATATCTTGAACAAATTAACCACTAATTTCTCAGTTGTTCCTAAGAATCTACAAAATAAGAACTTTTTTCTTTTTTCATGTAATAAAATGAATGATCACAATAAATCAAAATAAATACCAATTCTATATATATACACACAGTTATTCTTTATGATCTTTTCCTTCTGCACTAATAAATTTTGATTTTGTGTGCTGGCATTCTCTTGTGTCTACTTTGCAATTAAATATGTAAATTTGAAAACTTCATCTATAAATGATTGAATAGATATTTCCGTAACACTGCATACATATAACTTCCTGATGGTTTGTGACTAAATGAAACATGCATGCAAATAAAACTCCCATCTTTGTGTTTAAACTCAGGCTTCCAAAGCATCCAAAGCTTGGGCAAAACATATTATCATCTAGAACAGCAGTTCTGTTTGGAGTCTTCCAGACATCTGATACCATCTGTTTACTGAGTTACTCTTAACCAGCTAATCTGCCTTAGCTTTAAAATATGTTTTCATATTCAAATCTCTGCCTCCAAAAGGAAGAGAGAAAAAGTAGCCAGGATTTCCATGACTAAGGCTTTATTTTAGTGAGTATATTCTGATTAATTTTTTCAAGGCATAATTCATTTTACATTCACAGACAGCAATGCCATACATAGCATCATAGAACAGTTTGTGTTGGAAAGGGACCTTAAAGCTCATCTAGTTCCAGTCCCCCTGCCACAGGCAAGGGGCACCTACCACTAGACCAGGTTGCTCCAAGCCCTCTCCAATCTGGCCTTGAACACTGCCAGGGATGGGGCAGCCATGGCTTCTCTGGCAACCTGTGCCAGTGAGATTGTCACTGAGATTATATTCCTGACTTCACAGGCAAAACCATGCTGACACTGAAGTTTGGACAAATACAGGCTTCAACATAGTGAAGTATCAGTAACTTACTTTGGGTCCTCATCCTGACACAGTATGACTATGCAATACCTTTGCAGTTGCCAGCAAAATGCAGCAGCCTCTCAAAGAAATCCCAGCCCACAGCATAGGATGATCCCCTACTAACTTGTAGATATGAGCTGCAAAAGAGGTCAAGTCTCATGCTCTCTTTTTAACATGAGCTGAACACCAGCTCTGAATAGAGAGATTTAATACCAATGTGAGCACCTAACCAGATAAAACTGCAGGGAGGATACTGCTTTGGAAATACAACCCTTAGTGCTTTCCTCAAGATTTTTACCTTATTTACTATTATTCTGCATTGAAAGAGAAAGAAAACAGGCCCTGTTTAAAGGTTATGATTGTATAATGTTTCTGTTATAAATAATACCTCCATGCACAGCAATACTTTACTATGTCAACTGTAACTTGGACTGTGTCTTTTAATCTATCACGCCCTGCACGCGTGCCACAGAAGAAACAAATAATTCATGACTAGAGCTGCATGCGATATGTAAGATATATGAACCCTCCTCTGAAGTGGAATATATGCCATACATCAGGGTACTGAGATATGATTTTTTTATTGCATAAATAATCTATTTAAATTTTATTTATCTTTCATAACACACTGGGTGCCCATAGGGCATCAAGTATTCAAAACATTAATAACATAAAGATTTCTTTTTCCCCTGGGAATAGTCCATTAGCTGTAGCAAGAATCAATGTTGTGAAAATAGTTGTGAACACTGGACATGCAGTGATTTCTAGAGCAGTAAAAAAGGGACTTCTTCCCAGAAAACTTGAAACACTCTCGTTTTGAGATTTTTATAAAAAACACTTAAGGCTTTTCAAGTCAAAAGAGATTAAGCTACTATTAAAAAGAGAGGGAGAGAAAAGGCAACAAATACTGAAGGACTATTGTGGCTTGAAAATAAGATATCATGAGGGTATCCTTCACGTTCTTCTCCCACAAGTTTTTCTCTTTAATATGGTGACTGTATTTTTGTACTCATTGCTCAAAAAGCTACTGCCCTTGGCCACACTGCTTGGAAATCAAATCCCTTTCTGCTGTTCTTCACTATTCATGGTCTTGTCCTTTCAGATAAGCTTGAAGCTTGTCCTGTCTTAATGGGGCCTTGCAAAAAGTCCATACTCTCGTCCCTCAATATTCCCACTCACCCCAGCCAGCAGTGGTGTGTTCCCAAGAGTTAAAACAATTCTTCTTATCTGTTCCTGGATTCCTGTGGGTGACTGCCCACTCCTCTCCTTCATGTGAGCACACTCATTTTTTAATGTGTCCTTTTCTCCTAGTGCAGGAGAAGGGCATAACAATAGATAAGATCCAGTGCCCTGTGCTGATTTTGAGTTAATTTTCTTCATAGTGGCTACCACAGGGCTATGCTTTGGATCTGTGCTGAAAACAAGTGTTGATAATACAGGGATGGCTTTGTTGTTGCTGAATGGTGCTTACAGAGTCAAGGCATTTTCTGCTTCTCACAGGGCATGATTGCAGAAGGAAGCAAGGCTAGACAAAGGTTTTCAGGAGTGAGAGAAAAAAACAGCAAAAAAATAACATAGTCAGAAATCCTGAAGCTAGCTAAACCCAAGAGAGATACAAAAATGCACTTTTGGTAAACTGTACAAGCTTTACAACTTCTGCTTCACTCCCACAATGTCTTATGAACAAACTTGATCGTGTGTTGTTTGCTTATCAGACAGCTGTAACTCCATAAAGATGCCCTAGAGATCCGTTAAGCAGTGAGAAGAATGTCTTTGTGGGTGTATGGGGTGAGAGGGTGAGAGACTTCAAGGAAGCAGAAAACACAGTAAGAAACAGGTAGTGTAGCGACTACAGGGAGCATCCATTTGAGTGTTTCTTATCTAGCTTGTAAATAGCCAAAACTTTCCCCAGAAACCTACTGGGTTTTAAGAACCACAGTTATTTTATAAAAGTATTTTCTGTTTCATGTCTTATCTGCGTGTTTTTATTATTAATGCATTTCTATTATACGCTGACACCTGAGAAAGAATGAGTGTCATCATTACTGTTTTCTTGCAACATATTAGCTTTCCGGTTGCACTCTTGTTAATTCCTTTTCTTGACAATAAGGTAATGTTGAGATAACACATGCTAGTGTTAGCTTTAGCTTTTTATAGAGCCTGCCTGAGAGCGCTTCTGTTTAGCTGCTACAAGCAGCCATTTTTCTCCAATTGGTAACCCTCTAGCTGGGCACCCACTGTCCTGGATGCAGTCAGCAATGCCCCCATCAGTTACCCACTGCCAGTGTCCCTCCACATGAGAAGACATCTGTAACCAGAGCTCTTTTCATCCTTCAAAGAAAATGATGCCATACGCTCAGTTTTCATACATACACGTACCAAGGACATGACTGACATGAACACCAAGGCTTAAGAGCTCAGAAGGACTCCTGGGTCCCCTTTGCTTAGGATATAATCATTGCAGCTCTTCAGAAAAGCTCAACAGCACTTAACTCTCCAAAAATATCAAGCAAGCAGCAGGTGAATCGCAGTGACAAAGAATTGCTTCAAAACAAGGCAGTACGCTTTATTTGCTGCAGTTGAGATTTGTGAGGTTATAAGGGAAGAGCAAAGCTTATGTGCATGACATCGTTTCACCATAGTAGTGTCACAGGACACCCTCCCTGTCACTGAACTGGCACCCAAAAGAGCTTATTTCAAATTCTTCTCATGAACTCTGTCTACCAAGCTTGTCTATCAGATCTGCTCACAGGTCTAAAATGGTGGCTTATTCAAACATTTGCAGCTTTTCCCTTACACCTAAAGTAGACACATCTAGGTGGAAAATATGGTCTTCATTTTCTGTTCTGAAACAGAAGCTCATTTCCTAAGTTTTAGTGATTCGTGCTACAGAGATGAGCAGGTAAAAGCTACTTGCTTTGCTTAGAACAAAGCAAATATTCACTGATAATGACTAGTGCTGTCATGCTTCCCAGAGCCAGCACTCGCATGTTTCTAGTAATTCTGAAAACTGGATGGCCTGAGCTCCTTCAACATTTTAACTGCCCTGCAAAATCTCATGTCTGAGAAAGACGTAATGGATGTACAAGTTTGCTAAACCAGAAAATGGCCATGAGAATTTTTGCAGTTAGGAAATAATATCATTAAAGTCATTAATTCCTTTCTTTACAGAATTCTCCAAAATTGTTGAATGAGAAATTATCCTCCTATTCCACTGATAAGATTTGTGTCATAAAATGCAACAATTGTTCCTGTTTGGGCTTTTTGGGGAGGAGAAGTGGGGG
>NDXB01011402.1:54320-68948 GCA_002631895.1 Agapornis roseicollis | reverse complement strand
ACAGCTACAGGTTGGGCAGAGAAGAGATTGAGAGCAGCCCTGTGGAGAAAGACTTAGGGGGTGGTGGTTTATGAGAAACTTAACATGAGCCAGCTTCAGAGTGCAGCCCAGAAAGCCAACCGCATCCTGGGCTGCATCAAGAGGAGCATGACCAGCAGGTCGAAGGAGGTGATCCTGCCCCTCTACTCTGCTCTTGTAAGACCTCACTTGGACCACTGGGTACAGTTCTGGTGTCCTGAACATAAAAAGGACATGGAGCTGTTGGAACAAGTCCAGAGGAGGGCCACAAGGATGATCAGGGGACTGGAGCACCTCTTGTATGAAAACAGGCTGAGAAAGTTGGGTCTGTTCAGCCTGGAGAAGAGAAGGCTGCGTGAAAACCTCATAGGAGCTTTCCAGTATCTGAAGGGGGCCTATAGGGATGCTGGGGATGGACTATTCATTAGGGACTGTAGTGATAGGACAAGGGGTAACAATTTCTAAATTGTAAAAGGCTTGTTTCTGAGGATCACTATTCATTTTAAATGTAATAGTCACAGTTACAATGAAGTCAACTGTGTCAATGAAGTATTAACATAATCATAGAATAGTTAGGGTTGGAAAAGACCTTAAGATCATCTAGTTGCAACCCCACTGCAATGGGCAGGAACACCTCACACTAAACCATGCCACGCAAGCCTTTGTCCAACCTGGCCTTGAACACTACCAGGGAGCATTCACAACTTCCTTGGGCAACCTGTTTCAGTTCTGCATCTGTGGCAGTGTTCAAGGCCAGACTGAACAGGGTTTTGAGCAACATGGTCTAGTGAAAGATGTTGCAACCCAAACCATTCTATGATTCTGCAATGACATCAAAAGTGGATATAAAGACTGAAATGACTTGTCAAATGTAAAATATTCTCAATAAATGCAAAAGTTTGACACTTAGAGGCTATCTAGTAAAGCTGCTTACACTACTCTTAAGATTTAAAAATAGGTCTTTTCTACACATACCAGTGCAATCTGTATGCATTCTCAATAAGAACTCAAAGAGTTATTAATTTAAATGTCCACATCTGAAGTGAGAGAGTTGCATTTCACATGAAACAGTCACATAGGTATGTGCATAGTTTTCTGCTACAATCCTGGACTTTAATCAGCACTAGAGCAGAGGCATCAAAAAAAGAGCTGCAATATGAAATTACACTGTGTAAGACACATACCCAGTCAGTGGTGTGCTCTGTTGTCAGGAAATCATTTCTGTTGTAAGACAATTGTCTCAGAAGGCTGAATTAGAGTGGCAGATTACTTCAGAAATCCCTTAGCCAATGCATAATGGAGAGAATAAATTGTATATACTCAGTTCACTGTATACATTTAGTACACTGTATGCAATGTACTGAGCAAGCCACAAGTACCTAGAAATGCTCTGAACGGTCATGAAAAGCTTTCAATGAAATCAGACATATTCGCACACATTGATCACCAAAATAAAAATTACATCCCTAGTTAACCATATTCAGCAACCAATTGGCTCCTCACTGTTTGTATGCATCAACTTACAAAATCAGATGATTCAATTGTCATAGCAACTGTATCCCAAGGCTGGGTTGTCAAGGTAGGTGCAAACAATTAAATCTCTCTGTTCATATGGCCCCATGCACCATTCTACACTGGGATACTAGAAAAACTAGGAAGTGCTATTATGTCCAGACGTGGCCATAAAATGGCAGTGGCAGAAGTGCTCTCACTTCAGGTGCTACTAATGGTTCATAGTACCAGAGTAAAATATACTAGAGCCCTCCAGGTTCCTGCAGCCCAGGCAGAGGGCTGCACAAGAAATGACACCTGTAGGAAACAGGGAAGAATGACCAAACAGAGAATACCTTTCTGTCTCATTTTAAGAAAAACTCCTTTCCTCAAGCACTGTCCCTTACACTGAGGTAAGATAATATTTGAGAACTTGTACAGACACAAAGTCCTGCTTTCCAGGTGGCATCCTACCAATTTTCATTGACATTTACATTGCCCAGGAGAAAACACAAACACCAAACTGCCACTTTACTGATGGAGAAGTGCTTCCTGATATGCCTGGTGGCCTCCATGGACAATAACAGTATCTGACTGCCTCCCAGACCTGCTGGCATTGTCTTGTCAGGCACAGACATCACTCACCCTGTATCTGATTTTTGATGAAGATTCACGTCATCTGCCATCAAGCCTTGAAGTCCTTTGACACACCAGTATGTTGTTTTTTTCTTTATTAATTGACTAGAGAACAATTTAATTTGTGCTTTGACTTGGTTATCTTTAATTCCTTAAATCTCTTGAAGCAACATTCAGAGGCATGTCTACATGGATCCACCTTTTAAGTTTTGCCTGCAGTCTCCTCTTTTTCCATTTGTGCTTTCTCTCCCAAAGAAATGTCTTTACAGAGTGACATGAAAGCAGTCCAAAATTCTACCTGTATCACTTTGTCCTCACTCCAGCAGAAAGACCACTGAAGCTTTAGTGTCCTGATCGCACAATTTCTTGAAATGTTTCTGGGTTCTAGGTGAGCTGTTCTAGCTAACTCCTGCTTCTCTACAGTCACAAATTACATCAAGTGCTTCCCTGAGATTCACTGAAACTCCTCCAGTTACCTGAAGAGTTCTTACAGGCTACTAAATAGAAGTGCAGTGCTGTGTTTTAAACCTTAGCTTTTACTTCCTAATAAACCTGAATAAAGCATAGTGTCCTTGTCAAAGTCATGCTATGAAGGCAATATGCAAATATTATATATATGAGAACGGAAAATAACTGAAAGGTATTAAATAGAAATTGCAAGTAACTGCTGACAGTGCCTGAAAGCTAATGATGCTAATTAACTGTATTCCCAGGGATAGGTCCACAGAAGGAATGGGGAATACAATAGCACAGGCTTGACTTTTCCACTTTCTTCATAGAATTCTTACAGAATATAAATTAAGCCAGAAAATGGCAGTCTCTAATTAGGGTGGCTAAAGAGCGAAGAGAAGACAGAGTAAACAAGTAGTAGTACTTTCCTCATAATAAATTCACAAACAGCTTCTTGTATTCACTCAGTTAAACTTGCAATATAAAGATACCATGCATTTCCCTTTCCTTTTTATTAGCCTTAAAGGAAACAGACCAAGTGTAAGTTACATGATTATTTAGTTGAGGAGATTGATTCGGTACATTTTAGAGCATAAGAACATCATGAAAAAACACATTAGTCTTTGTCTTTCTTGAAGGCTTCCTATTCCTGTTCTATTAACATGCTGCAAGTCAAACTATCAGGGTTTTTAAATTCCAAGCAATACGAAAATCTTCTCTTCAAACAACTTAAGATTGCAATAGTGGAGTAGAGGACAGATAAAAGAAAGCCTCATTACAAAGTCTAAATGTAAAACAATAACTTTCTGGACAAGACTAACACCACCCTTCCAAACAATGGAGGGGTGGAGGAAGGGGGGGGCAGAAGGGGGTAGATGAGGGGGATGACTTACCAAGAAGTCAGAGCAACACTTTAATTGGGTTTTGATTCAAAAAGAATGTATTCCTCTAAAATGCTACCATTTGTTTTTCTGCTTCTCTCTTGCTCTGACCCCAGTGAATCCTAAAATTTTCAAGGCAATTTTATTTCTCACATGAAGCTGTGTTTAAAATACTGAAAAATATCCATTTCAGTTGCTGGTATTTCTTACTAGTACACTTAACACAAAAATATGTACAGCAAAACGGGCGCAAGTTCTCAAGGGATACAGAGAATTTATGAGGGGGAAACAAGAGCAGGAGGATAGCCTGGGTATTCTGCCTGAGAAACACTGTGAAGACATAAAACCTGTATTCAGGTGGCACCCACATTTGGAAACAGCAGTTACCAGCTCCATACTCTTTTACTCCAAGAATCTCCTACTGGACAAAGCAGAGAAAGCTGTGCATGAGGAATGGACTACGTTAAAACATCAAGAGGAACATTATGTCAAGAGCATTTGTTACAAGGGAGTTCATGAGGTAATCAAGAGGGAAGCAATGAAAACAGCAACAACCACAAGTCAGCAAGTGCTGTGCTTCAGTATGATGACTTTGTGCAGTTTTGCTCAATTCAGATATACAAGATCAGCTACTGGTACCACAAGTGAACTGGGGATATCAAGTTCCTTGACAGTATAAGAGTCCTCAAGTGGCAAATATTAAAAGTCACTTAATGAGTCTACTGATGTCTACTTTGGTTCGCTCATTTGTAGTTTTTTTCTCTTTCAAATTGATGGATGAACCAAACGCTTTTAACTAAATCCAGTGCATGCCCTTCAGAATTGCATTTCAGCTTTCCCCTCATACCATACTTCTGCCCAGAGACTCCCTTACTTCATTAAAATGGAAAGTCTTTTCAACCACAGAAAGCCACAGTAATTATGTTTTAATCAACTGAGGTGCACATAAGCTGCTACCATCCTAAGTACTCCATGACACAAACACAGCACAATACTGTGTTTCCCGCTGCCAATGGAATGAAGAAACTGCAGATTTGTCTGGTGTAGAAATATGAAGCTAGCAGTTTCACTTAGGTTCAATGCCTACCTTGCTGAAGCTGGCTCAGATTGAAAAGCACAAGATCAATATGTACTAATTCAGTTTGTGCACATTATGGGCACAGGAGAGGCAAAAATTAGGGTGAATGGCTGTCTTTTGGGGTAGTAGAATACTTTGTCACAAACTGCTTAAGAATAAGCCTCAAGTCAGCGTTCAAAGTTCCTCATATAGATTGCATTTAAACTATTAAATCACATCCTGGGCAATGGTAGGATTGAAACAAAAACTTAAGAACTCAGGAGAAATGAGTTACCTGATTTAGAAAGGAACATGCATATGAAAGGAGGCCCATAAGGACATTAAAAGAACCCTTCGCTCTGTAGCTTGGCAAGCTATTTATGCTTTCCCGAACAAGGGAAAAAAACAAACCAGCTCTTTACTCAGGGTCATACTTAACTACTTATAGCTCCAAAGGGCTACTTTGGAGACTAAGAAATAACCACAGAAACATTCTATCCATTCCCTGGTGTGAGAAGGCCATAACCATCAAACCTGTTGAAGTTTTCAGTTCCTTTAACTCAGTGAGATGGACTTAAGAATCAGCTTCTTAGCCACAAAGTATAATGGGAGATCAATGTTGCATACCAGAAAAGCATGGATGCGTGAGAAGATGAGGTTTAACATTCGCACAGCAAACAAACATTGTTTTATTTAACTGCACTCAAAAAACCCCAGAGTTTTTCTATAAATTTTACTTCAAATGCAGTATATTTTGTCAGCAATCTTGTCAGATGCTGCTGCTAATGAACAGCCATTCGAAGAGCATGAAATATGTTGCCTAGATTTTCCCTACACGAGACTTTTTTTTGCATTAACATTGCTGGCAATGTAAAGCAATAAAACTCAAGTAGGTTTCAAATTGAGAAGGATTAATTAAAAATTAGCTAATCAAATGCAGACATTTTTGTTTCTAGAAATATTACAAGCCTCTTCAGAAGTGCTGGATCACAGAGTCAGAGCAGAGACAGAATTATTTATACAGGGAAAGAAAGGTAAAGGGAAAGAAATTATTGGAAAGAAAAGAAGCATGGATATAAGGAAGAAATTCTTTACTGTTAGGGTGGTGAGGCACTGGAATGGGTTGCCCAGAGAAGTTGTGAATGCTCCATCCCTGGCACTNACAGGGAAAGAAAGGTAAAGGGAAAGAAATTATTGGAAAGAAAAGAAGCATGGATATAAGGAAGAAATTCTTTACTGTTAGGGTGGTGAGGCACTGGAATGGGTTGCCCAGAGAAGTTGTGAATGCTCCATCCCTGGCACTGCTCAAGGCCAGGTTGGATGAAGCATTGGGTGACATGGTTTAGTGTGAGGTGTCCCTGCTTATGGCAGGGGGGTTGGAACTAGATGATCTTAAGGTCCTTTCCAACCCTAACTATTCTATGATTCTATGATTTTATGATTCTATGATTCTATGAATATTAAGAGCAGAAGTACAAAAAAGGGCTGTAATTATTAGCCAAAACCTGAGACTGTAGAAGCACAGAAGAGAAGCCAATAACTGCAGCTGGAAAAATACTAACATAGAATCATAGGACGGTTTGGATTGGAAAAGACCTTAAGATCATCTAGTTCCAGCCCCCTGCCATGGGCAGGGACACCTCACACTAAACCATGCCACCCAATCTGTCCAACCTGGCCTTGAACACTGCTGGGAATGAAGCATTCACAACTTTTTTGGGTAACCTGTTCCAGTGCTTCACCACCCCCACAGTAATGATCTTCCTCCTTATATCTATGGGGAACTTCCCCTGTTTAAGTTTGAACTCATTACTCATCCTATCACTACAGTCCTTGATAAAGAGTCCCTCTCTGTCATCCTTGCAGGCCCCCTTCAGCCTTCTCTTCTCCAGGCTGCACAGACCCAACTTTCTCAGCCTGTCTTCATACAGGAGGTGCTCCAGCCCCCTTATCATCCTCATGGCGCTCCTCTGGACTTGCTCCACCAGCTCCATGTCCATTAACACCACAACTGCACACAGTACTCCAAGTGGGATCTCACAAGTGCAGAATACCATCAAAGCAAAAAGAAGTACTCTGAAGTTGACAATACTATTCTCCGTAATGGCTTTTAAAAGCCAGGAGTTCCTGGGAACAGTCACCACCTACCAGGGGCAAAATTGTATCTTTCTTACAGTCAGGCTCTTCAAGAAGTTGCAGCTTTATATTGCATACAGCCCATGTGTTCTACAGTGAAGCTCACTGAAGGATCCTTCTCTCAGCAGCACAGTCCCTAAACTACTGGTCAGCTTCACACACGCTGGAAATGCTCCTACAGCCCACAGTCCATTGACACATGGCATGTTAATGATATATGGCATACAGGCAGCTTGGTGTGCGCAAGTGAGCATTTGATCCAGAGATGTGCAGCAGAATCTAGGCCTCAAAAACTACAGTGTTCAGTGGATAAACTGCATCTCACTACTTGAGAAATCATCCACAATGTGGTGAACTGAACACCATGATTAGAGGTCAGATACCTGCATGCTAATCTATATATTACTGAAGATTCACCATATGAGTCTGAATTTAAATTTTTCAAAGTAAAACTTAATCAGTAATACGGGGGTTTGAGACAATCAATATTTGAGTTTGTAATTCAAACCATGACAACCTAAAAATCAGATCAGTTTGGCAAATCTAGCTATTAGCCTCTGCTCCTCACATGTAAAAAGCTGGAATAGTAGCAAATAACTTACTACACTTTGCAATGCGAAGTTTAGAAAAAATCACTAGATGCTACATACTGTAGCAATGGATATCAGAATAAAACATTCACAGAATGTTGCACAGAAAAGTTGCATTACAAATACACTCCCCAAGAATTCACTCTTACATTTCATACATAAATAAAATATTTATTCTCATACATATAATTATTCTGCCACCAAATAAAAAAAAAAAAAGGTGCCATAAAAGTGAAGAGTGCTATGGAGACTGCTTGACTGCTTTCACTTGAAGAGTGACAGATTCTTTTGTCAAATTCAGGAGGCTCAAGATTTTCCTGCAAGCAACCCCACATTCATAGAGAATACAGTAAAATTTGGTTATCTTTACTGTCACAACAATTAGTGTTAAACAGACATGAAAATACACTCTATTTTTGAGAAATACATGACTTCACCGCTTTCCATAAAACACAGTGATGCATGTCTGGTCACTAAGCATTTTGGTTTGACAAGAGCAGGAGTGTATCATTTAACCAAAGTATTCACTGTAAGTTTACTCATATGTGGGAAATGACACCATGTACTTGTGGTTTCACCAGGGACATGAAGAGATCAGATTATATAGGTTTACTATGTAGGTTTGCTTCTTGTTTGATGCAAAATTGAAGAGGTGCTACAGTTGTGTTAAGCCTTCTTTACTTCTTGTCATTAATTCTGTGTGTGTTAAAATGAGGTTCTGTGTATGTTGCTTAGATGGGGACTTCAAAGGGAATTTTTCCTAATCAGATAAACTCAGTTTTAGATATAAAAAGGATATATACATAGCATACAATTAAAAGAGGTACATACGTATAAATACTACTAATTAAGCAACACTTTCAAAATAAAAGCATTTTCTTCCAAGGGTTTATATATTTTTAAAGTATTGCAAATACGTACACTACATATAGTTTATATATGCAAGATCAAGTAATTTACAAAGGTAGTAATCTTAAAAATAAATCTCTTTAATGAGCAATTTCATTCAAATACGTAGAAAATTAGACACCAGAGTAAGTTAGGATCAGAAATGGGCAGTTCTTTTATAGCATACAAGCTAAGAGTTCATTTTAAATTATAAATATATAGAGAGAGAGATGAAAAAAGATGACCTTATATGACCAGTACTTCAAGAAAAGTTATCAAGTTATCAAGAAAAATCCATTTCAGACTAAAAATCTTTTCATGCTGATCAGAATTCTGAGTGCTAGTCTGTTTCTCTTTCTGCAATTAAGTATATGTTCCTGTCTCTAAGTAAAGACCTAAGACTGAAGTGCATGAAGACAGGATACTTGCCATAGATATGCATGCAATGACAGTAACAGTCCTTCCAGAGTATATTTCACAAATCAGTTAGGATGAAGCAAAGAAGTACACACTATTCACAGAAGCCCATTAAGGGATGGAGTCACAGATACAGACTTGAAGTTATCATTTTTATTAAAAATATTTCAGCTGTAGTGTAGTCTCAGAACAGAGGAAAACACCAGAGACAAACTAAAATTAGGTCTTCAAGAGAGATAGAGGAGAAGGCAGAGAGAAAAAGCTATATAATATTACACAGGGAAGATGAAGTCCATTTTATTGTGTTGCTAATAGCATTTTAAAAGAAAAAAAGCTCATAATGGGTTTGACTACATGGTAGGACTGGCTGAAGCATAAGGCTCATATGTCATGAAAGAAAACAACAAACATAAAATGTAGGCCTAGTTCAGGTCTGGAAAGTCATGGTTGCATAAGGGAAGAAAAAAGAACAACATGAAAACATACATAAACAATGTGCAATTGATGGAATAATTCTGTCTCCCAGCTACTCTCTGAGCACCAGTGAGATGTTGGTCGTTGTGTCTGGCACCAGACATTTAACAATCACTAATTCACCTGTGTGCAGAGGACACCAGTGGTTTACTTATGGCAAAAAATATACAACCATTTAGGCAACAACATCCGAGAGCTTGAAAGTTAACATGAATAGTAAAGATGTAGCATAATGTTAAATTTAGATTTGTATTAGTATAGTAGATCAGTACAACATAACTTCTGAGATCACTGCACTTAAGAGGCTTTTATCCTTGTAGCTTTAAATCTGAAGTGACAGACTGTATCATGAGAAAGACAGCTAGAACAAGCCAACTTTAGAAGTCAAACTCAGAAAACACAGAAGAGATTGGCAAGTGCTTCACCAAACATTTACATTAAACATGAATTGTTGTCTGATTACATGTTAAAGCCAGTAAATGAAGAAATGTTTCTTTAAACAGTTACTCATCATCTACTAGCATTTTTGTTTAACTTTTAAAGCACAGTGTATCAGTGTAAAGTGTCAATCTCTCAAGTTACCTTTATGAAACACTACTACAAAAATTTAATTAGTTGTAATTAACCACTGCTAGATAAGGCATGACAGCGTAGAAATAAGCATGATAATTTTACTTATAAGCACAAGTTTGTAGATCAGATTTTAAAAAACAGCAACAACAACAAAAAACACACACAAAAAAACCAAACATGAGTGATCATGTGAGTTGGACTTGCATGAGCTATGTATGTACTGTGTTTTGAGACCTTTCATAGTTCCATGAAAATTAATCCAAAGGGACTGAGCTAGCCCAGTGATGCTTGCACTTACAATACTCTGCAATACTCTCACCTGTAATTGCCCTTGTCAAAAAGGCTGTGGGTTCATCATGTAGACTGATTAAACTGAAGTCTTCAAGCAACTGAATTTCTCAAGCTAAAGTGGCAGTGATGGCTAGCAGCTGAAAAGCCTCAAAATAATTTCATAATTAAGAAGTGCTTTCCATTATACATTCTTGTATTAACTTACACTTAACAGAGGTTAGGAACAATATATAGATCCTTCGCATCTGCTAAAGCTGCTTTCTAGGATTTTCACATCTTTATTATTAGATTTTCAGGTAGACATAACTAGAAACCAGATCTGGCAAAACACAATTCTGTATTGTTTTGTCTCCCCAGAACTCCACAAACATTACTTCACTTATACATAACTTCACTGTATGTTGCTGTGTTTTAACAGCAAAGAATAGTACTTAATTCAAACTACTACTAAGATTAAGTACCATACTATCCAAAGTCGCAGGGGGAGAAAACATACAAGCTTTGGTAAGTGAAAAAAGAACAGCATTTTTTTTAGAGCTCTAACCTAATATCACAGATTTCAGCTGCTTCTTGTTCTGCTACTGGCCTTTTAGCTCAGGTTACGCTTTTCTCTATCTCAGTTTCCCTATCTGTAAAAGAGAGGTAGAGCCATTCACTCCATTTCATAATTATTACATCTGTAAATAAATAGGCCTTCCATGGAGTATTGTTACTATGAAATACATTTATTATGATTCAACAGTGGTCTAAGATTCTATGATTCTATTTAATTTTCCCTTAACAGAACTTGTTCCTGTTTTCCTTTTAGTAACTGAGAGGACACCCTGTTATCAGTCCAGCAGAAAATTCAACCAATGTTTTTATTTTTACTGAATACTGTCTTCAATTTCTTTTTTTTTTGTTTAGGGATAAAACATAACACGGGATTCCAGCCACCAAGAAAAGTAAGTTTTCAGAACTACATAAGGAAAATTATACACCTATTCTGAGTATAGAGTATGAACAAAGATGGCTGTGATAAGGCCATCAGACTGTAGATGAAGTATTGAAAAGGAAAGATGCATCAAAGCTTTGCCATGAAGTGCAAATTTTCCTTTTAAAATATAAATACGATAAGCTATGCAACTTCAGTGTTATGAGGTTTTTCCTAGACTGGATATTGCTAAAAGATACCGTAAACTTTGCATATATTAATATCCTGTACGAAATAATGCTGATCAAGTAATGCCTTGAGAGGCAGTTTGAAATAGGCGAAAGGAAAATCCTGGTGAAATTCCTCCATCTAGTGGCTGTGGGGACACTGACAGCAGCAGGGAATGGCTGTCGTGGGCGGCCGCCAGTTCACGGTTAAACTAAGTGTGAAACATGAAAAGGAGCAATTGTGAAGCTGCCAGATGTTACCCAAAAGACATTGTCTGGTGAAATCAGTGATGTGAGTTACATCCCTCCATCTTTACAGCTCCAGCTTGGCCTTCTTGATGAAGGGTCAACATTGCAGAAGACATTCAAATCATGGCATTTGAGTTCTTCAAAAACTCTAGGTTCATTGTCAGTGTCATCATTTAAGATGTGAATATCTAGGAAATCTGGATTTTAAAACCTTGAAATATCAGCCACATCATGAGTAAATTAGATTGAATTTCAGCCACTCTGCAAAGGGTAATATTTAGAAATACATGTGTATTCTACATAAAATCTTCAATGCACTACCAGAAATAGCCTCTGAAGGTAAGAGCAAAGTACAACAAGCACCCCCAACAACTGAATACATAGTATCTTGCATGAAAATTATCACCTGTTTTCCCAGTCCACACATCACACACCAGCCCCACTAAAAGATATTTTAGAAGCCTATGTTCTGAAACAACTTGCATAGTAGTCTAAAAATTGTGCTTAATTACCTATTCCATTAGACTTTTGTATAACAGTCATTAATTTAAGCAAGTCACTTAGAATATAGATGATCTGATTTTTTTGTTTCTTTTGTCACCAATGCTTTTCATAATGAATACTGAGTCTCTTTTTGGGACCTTTTTTTTAAGCCTCTCACCTTTAAGGAAGGATGAGGCAGGATATAACCTCAGCACAAGTTTTTTAAGTTACCATGAGCATCACTTTGTTCAGCCAACAGAGACTTGTAAAACACTATCACAAATCAGATTTAATCTGCCACCTTGAAAGAACATGAACCCGCTAATCCCCATACTCTATACCTTAAAATTCATTTAGTATCTTATTTTTGAAGCCAGTTTTAAATACTATCAGGGAGCAAATAAAGACTGAAAATCAGAAATTTATAATTTATAAAACCTCTACAGAAACATTAAGTATTTTGTGTAAGCAATAAACATTCTGCAACTACAATCTGCTTCCTCTGTTGAAATACTCCCTGATGGTTCAATATGCCAGTCAGCTCCCAGGTCAGCTCTCAAAACAGAGACGACATGTAGTTAAACAGTGTCCAGAGACTAATTTTAGTCTTCAAGGCATAAATATGTAGACAGGGATTTAATACAGCTACTTTGAGAAGCCCAAAGTAATGGAGCATATCTGGCCAGTATGCCAGAAGTAGTATTAACTAGTGAGATTCAACTACTGAAAACAAGAAGGTCCCAGAAAACCCTTGTCCATAGAACCCTGTTGCTTACTCTGTTTTCAGTTGTCTAATCCCAGCCACAGATTCATATCCACCCCTTACTGCTTCTCATCAAGCTTCAATCACTTTGATCCAAGGCCGACCTCACTCAAGCCTCCCTTCAGGGTCCTTACTCATCCTTACTAATCCACTTCTCTGTAAATTCTCCATGTTCTACTTCAGTCCCTTCTGCTTCCCTTTTCCTGCTCTTCACTCCCTCTTGCTCCCTCTACATCTTCACTCCACTTTACAAACATTATAAACTTCCCTTCGCTGTCAGGCTTCCCTCTGTGCACAACTTCCCACCCAGATATGAACTGGGATTTGCCAGTTCAGGTTCATCGCAGCCTTTGAGTTCTCTGTAAGCACAGAACAAGATGACAACAGTCCATACGATAGTGTAGGCCCAGCACTGAGTACTTGATGCAATGCCTTTTGTTGTACAATTCTGCGTGGAGTCTGTAAGAGATCCACAGTAAGTTGCACAAGTTGTTAACAGTAACAAACACCTTCTTATTTACTAACATCTTTCATCTATTTTTTTCATCAGGACTGCATTTCTAGCAACAACCACGATAGAAGTTTAAGAAAAAATACTGTAGACAGTGTAGCAACAGTAAAGCAGAGCAATTCATTACACCCATCTGAAAACATGCCCACTAAGCTTCAAAGCACAAACAGAAGGCAAAGCAGCATAATGTTTGCTATGAAAGATCAACAGAACAGTGACGAAAGTAATTCCATCAGGCTTCATAAACGAAGGAGGAGATTTATAATTAAAAAGAGCCCAATTCTGATTTCCATAAACAGCTCTGTTCTCAACCTGCCCACGCTTAAATCTGAGGATAGAAACAACGACAAATGGAAAAATCTCTATCAGATCCAAAGAGAAAGAAAGCAGATTATGAGAGAAACTTGTTCCAAGTACAAGAGTAATAACAGAAGAATAATCACTCCTTACCATGTTTCTAGAATATTTGTAGAAGATAAATACAGAGTTCTATACTGTGAAGTTCCAAAAGCAGGCTGCTCTAACTGGAAACGGGTGCTCATGGTTCTCAACGGGCTGGCTTCTTCCACAAAAGATATACAGCACAACACAGTGCACTATGGAAACTATTTAAAAAGACTGGACGGGTTTGATCACAAAGGAATTTATCATCGGCTCAACACTTACACAAAGATGCTTTTCATTCGTGAGCCTTTTGAAAAGCTGGTATCTGCATTTCGGGACAAGTTCGAGCACCCAAACAACTACTACCATCCGGTTTTTGGAAAAGCTATAATTTCCAGATATCGTGTCAATGCCACCAAAGAAGCATTAAGGACAGGTGCTGGAGTCACATTTAAAGAGTTCATTCAGTATCTCCTGGATGTACATAGGCCAGTGGGTATGGATATCCACTGGGACCATGTCAACAGGCTTTGCAGCCCATGTTTAATAGACTATGACTTTGTTGGGAAGTTTGAAAGTATGGAAGAAGATGCAAACTTCTTCTTGCACTTAATTGGTGCTCCACAAAACTTAACTTTCCCCAAGTTTAAAGACAGGCACTCCAATGAAGAAAGAACTACCAGTAAAATTACAAAACAGTATTTTGCACAGCTTTCTCCTTCTCAACGACAACAAAGCTATGACTTCTATTATATGGATTATTTGATGTTTAACTACTCAAAACCTTTTGAAGATTTATATTGATTTGAGAGCTGTGACATTTTCACAGTCATATCAGTTGAATTGCATAACAAATCCAAGTGGCTTCTGTTTCTATATACTTGTTTGTTAGTAAACAATTGGTTGAAGAGCAAGAAAAAAACAATGGCTAGTGATGTTTACACCTTCACCTTAATTGCCTCCTTTTTCAAATCATATTTTTTCTATGATTTCTCCATATGAAGTGTATGTACATATACGTATAACGTGTCAGGGCTCCCAAATAAAGCAGATAATTTTCCATGCTGGTGTGGCCTGTGTTTGCACTGGTTTGAAACTGCGGAAACTTAGTTACAGTGCAGTCAGTATTTCAAGCTCTTCAACCTTTAGAAAATCAGTCTGAAAGTGACAGAGTAGCAACAAAAAAAAAAAAAAAA
>NDXB01011402.1:38500-53223 GCA_002631895.1 Agapornis roseicollis | reverse complement strand
TTTTAATGACAAATCAAATTCTTTTTTTTTTTTTTTTTTTGTTCAGAAAACATTTGTTTGCATTAAAAGGTAATGTGGAACTCACGTTGTTCCATAAAGCCAGTTCTCATTCCTGGTCTGCCCAAGCTCCTCATTGCTTCCTTGCTGCTGCAGCTAGCCACCTACCCCAAGGTACTTGGATCTGCTCACATGCCTTTGTACTCTGATGGGGCAGCTCAGGCCAGCAGTAACAGGCTGGGGGCTGTTCATCAGAGCTGGTCTGACAACAGATAAGCATGGCAGATAGATAAACTCAGTCAACACTTCCTAGTGCAGACAGAGAAGTATATTGATTCTGACAGTGGTGGTATATACCAGGAGCTGTGGAGGCATAGTCAAGACTACCACTAGGAACTTAACTGCTAAGGAATGGTGTACCTCAATGATATTAAGTTCTCTAAGAAGTGACGGTACTCCAACTGATGCAAGTGATTTGCCTGTAGGCATAGAAATCACAAAGTCACCAACACAAGGAAAGAATATAACAGATATAGAGCCCTCACAGATTCTTTTTCAGGGTCTGACCTTGTGAGCACATCAGTATACCACAGCACAGGTGTTACCACTGCTCCTGCAGACTAGCACTGAACTCTTTCAGTCAGCAGGTGAACTTCCACTGCAAGAAGAATCTCAATTCAACTTACTGCAGCACCATCGCAGCAGAAGAGACCATGCTAACTCCTAGGTCAGCTCTGTGATGCAACCAGAGGAAAACTGGGTATCATTTGTATTCAGACTTCTGCTAGCTTGAGAGATCCCTAAGGGAAAAGATTAAGGTACCTAATCCTACAGCTGGATTCATATCAAAGACCTTTCCCCTTCCTCCTCCTCCCTCACTCCAGTTCTTTTTCATCTTAATCTATATACACACATAAACTGATAGAGCCACAAGGTCATGTTTGTACCTGAAAGACTTTGTTGGACAGCTACACATCAGCAAAGTGTTCACTGTATGAGCAGAAAAAATACACCAGCAAAACTGCACTTCTGATTGTATAAAACTGGTGCTTTTCCTATCACTATCCCCGCCCCGCCTCCCAAATCTATTTTAATTAAAAACCTTTACTACTCCAGTAAAAGCTAATGACAGGGGAATAATATTTTTAATGACAAATGAAGATGAAGAGTTTGGTAGGGTTTTATTTTGTCTGGGGTAACAAGCACACTTTAAACAGGGACTGTAAATAAGTGGTTTGCATGTTTATGACAAGCTGCATATCACACAGTACCATCTGTTTTAGAGTATCTCAAGGAAAACAGTAGTATTCTAAATACCTGAACATACTTAATACTGGCTAGTTGCATTAATTTGACTTCATTACTCTCATCACTTACTCCCTGTGACTAGTAGAAAGAAGGCAAGAAATGGTTTAAAACCAAAATCAGATCTGTAAAGGTATATTTCAAAGCCAGAAGAGATGCATTATCTTGATCAGAAAACAGCTAAGACAAAACAGACAAATAACCCAATATTTTCATGTCAGTCAAAATTTTTAAATAAAAAGCAACAGTTTTAACTAGATAGTGTTTTCAGGCCACTCATTTCTGTTTAAATTATCTTGTCTTTCTTCCCCACATACAAAATCTTTACATTTTCATTTTTGATAATGCAAGTAAACATGCTTCAGAGTTGTTCATTCTGATTTTTCCAAATTTTATCCTTCTTTTCATATTTATTTATAAGAAATTTATATTATATTCCATATGGAAGTGGACATTCAAGGATTATTGGTTTACAGCTTAGCTTCATAACAACTGAAGCAAAGGGTTCTTAAAGTTTTTAAAATGTAGGTACCGAGTTCTGGAGGTCCTGCTTCCTGCCCCAGCCTTGTTTCTGAGCAACTTTCTCAGAAGTCTACTTTTTGGATGATAAGACAGCTGGGTTCTTTGAGAGAGAGGGATCCACAGAGTAAGACAGAGAAACCTATATGGAATGCATGTACTACACAGTATATTAATCCTTAGTTTCTTTGCCAATTTTTTCCCATTTGTATAACACCATTGCTGACAGTAGAAGAAAGAGCACACCTATCACAAATTCATGTGTAATTATATACTTACATACGTGCATATAAAGTACATAGAAAAAAAACCTGTGCAAATAGTATTAGCATACTAAGGTATCTATGAACAGAAAGATTTTTAATATAACAACTCACAAATGCATGGAGGGGAAAATGAATGCAAGAAATGTCAAATATATGCACTGATTTTAAAATAATTGTTTTCTTTGTGCAATAATACAAATTTATTTGTCAGGCTGAATCAAACAGTAGGCTACCTGGAATTACCAGATAAAAACTGAAAAGAGGTTTTTTGTTGTTGTTGTTGTTTTGCTTAATTACGATTGCTTTCTTACTGACACAAGCTGCTTTAAATTGCTGAGTAGACAGACATCCCTCTTCAACCCCCAACAAGAAATCGCACAGGTAGCTGAGCATAATCCAGCCAACCACTTGGAAGAGAAACATGACTGTACAAAGCTCAGCCTCATCTGTTAATTTTAATTTCAACGATACCAGAACAGCATCTGCATGCAGCAGTAGTTTGTTTTCAGAGCACAACACAAAAGACAAGACAGGTCCCAGCCTGTTTGAGCTGATACTACTTCAAGGAAATATTTTCAGGTTGGCAGTGTTATTTGTGGAGACTTCAAACCCTCAGCATGCTCCTGTGCACTCTTGAACAATGACTTGGGAAGTGTCCCAGGGTCCATATGGCAAGACACATGTAACTAATTTTCATCCCAAGACAACAGCTACTGGTTAAGGAACAGCAATATTCTTAGCTTTCATCAAGGGAACCTAGCAGACACGCCTGTAAACAAACATCTTTAATGGCTTCCAGAATGATGCTGTTGTGAGAATGTACTGGAATACAAGAGAATGAGAATTTACATAACAGTGACTACTGGTATTTACCACTGAGAAGTCACTTTTGCCATAATTTCTCAGACTATTCATTCAAACTGAGGGGTCCAGAATTAAACATGCAGCTAGACTCACAATGGATTCAAGTTTTAAGCATGGGAGGCACTCACCTGTCCCACACTTCAATTTAATCCTGAAATATGTGACTGTTATACATAATGCATCACCCAAGCAGTAAGGACAAGGCAGTGTAGAACATTCTGACACAGAATGGGAAGACAGATGTGATTAAGTCTTTCTCACTGCCACCAAGCTATTTGGTTAATGTATTATAAAGCAATTGATACAGTTAGGTTTGACTCATGCTAGAGAATGTTTGCTTTATGACTAGCCTAATGCAAAAATTCAGCCTTATAAAAATATTTTCTGATCCAATTTAATGAAGAACTCCAAATATTTAGTTTAAAAATAATACTTGAGGTATCCTGACGCATACACAGATCTCAATAGCAACTACCTTGCATGTAGTGAGGAGCATACATACATAATACCTTCTACATGGGCAAATCTTTTCAGTATCATACTCCAGGCAGTTTGTGCCACAATGACTTTTACACAGTTGCATGAAAAAGCTCCTTCAAATTCTGCCATCCATTGCCATTTTTGCCACCAACTCTTTTTTAACTGAGGACACACATTTAAGAGAATTGCAGCAGAGGTCAAGTTTTCCATTATGTACCTACCTTATATGAGACTTGACTTCTTTGTTCAAATCCAGCTATTACTGCAGTGCTGGCCCTGTGTTTCACATTCAGCTTTATAGGATTTTCTATCAGTGATCTTTCCTAGCAGAGTCATCATTTTCTCCTGGAACTTAAAATTATGCTGTCAAGTTATGAAAAATGAAAGAGGTTTTCACAAGCCAACTTTTCCAGTTATTTTCTCAATCTGGGATTTCTGTCTAAATTTATTTTCACTTAATATAGGAAATTTCCTCTCAAACATATCCAAACATAACTAATGTCACCAGCTGCAAAAGGTGTTAAGATTACATTCAAGCAAAGGGAGGAGCAACATGGGAGGCAATGGCCTAAGGTGACTGGCCCTAAGTGCTTGTTCCAATCCATTAAAGACTAGTGAAGGTGGCTTCTTTCTTAAGAAATAAAAGCTCCAGGCTACGGTTCACCTTCAAATTTATAGATACAGACTAATGTACACTATGATCACAAGTTATTTTATCTTTGTTTTGAGTGTGTATCCAGTCAGCATAACCCTTTCTGAGAACCACAATGTAGCCAGAGAAGTCATGTGAAGGTGATGCTAGCTTATACATAGATACACACGCTGAGGACCAAAGGGCACAGTTTTAGCTGTCCATTTCCATAAAGTATCAAATAGCTAACCTGTTTCTACAGTTTTCATTCACAACACTTCTACACCTGGTGGCAATCAGGTATGCTAATACTTAGGGAAAGTAACTGGGAGATTTGGTCTGTGATTTATCCATTATCTCTTTTGGGTCTCATTCCCTAGAACTGCTCTGTTTATCTCTCCCCATCACTGGTGTGGAGGAAAATCCAAGAATTATGTGATTTTAGTGGTTTTCATAGTATTTGATTTACTGATCTTAAATTCATTTAACTCACCTATAGCAGTATGTAACAGAATTGGGTTTAGTCTGATTTTCTTCCCCCACAGTATCTCCTTTTTTATCAATTGGGTTTTTTTACACTACCTCAAGAAAAAGCCATAGTCATTACAGCACAGGTAATCTCACCAATAAAGCAATGTGATAGAGTAACAGGCTACAATATTTATATAGTCTCACATTCTATTTGTCCACTGAAATCCATATAGACGTGAATCCTGCTCAAGTGACACACTGTATACTCATCAAGGTGATATTGTCTATATAAATCAGGCATACAGTGACCATTTCAAACAGTGTGTAAAATGTTTCAGACACAATACCAGATGGGTTATGAGTCTGACTATTTATCCATGTTCATGAAAGAAAAAAAGGGGGGGGGGGGCAGTTTATCTTTTATTAGCTAAAATAAATCTGAGAACTTTATTAGATCATCCCACCAAAATTGAACGTCAGGTTTATATTACAGTCTAGAGAGCACATAGCAGCTGGGAATGATCATTTTACCTTGGAGCTCTTTCAGAGGGAGTTTCAAAATCAACTGTTTAGAATAAAACACTATGCCTGCCATATCGGACCAAAATATACAGCTTAATAAACACTCAAGAATGACCATGTGCAGAAGTAAAATCAATTTTAGAAAAAAATTACAAGATAGATGGATGATAAACAATGAAACTGCATCTATCTGATTACAGAAAGAAGAAAGAGAAGCAAATAAATACAAGAACAATGACATTCCAGTAAGTTGTATTAAAAATACAAGCCATATTTTCATTTCTTCACCACTAGTTCCAAAATAGCATCATGACACCAACCTAAACATTTTGCCCAATCCTAATGGGAATACTGCTACTCAGTTGCTGTGGATTAAAACTGGCTGAGCACAAAAGCAGCTTCCTAAAGCCAGACCTCAGCAAGCCCAGGGTGAGGATGGTGAGAAACAGTCTAGTAAGCACCAGAATGACAGCAGGTTGAGTCCACTTGTTGATGGCTTGGCTTCGCAAGCAAAGATTTGGGAAGGGCTTTAACCATGCATACTACAAGCACAATGACAAAGGGCATGTGGGATATGCAAATCTGGTTGGAAAAAAGGGTGGTGCTTAAGCAATCAGGGAGTGTCCAACCAGGACTGTCATCTGAGTAATCTTGAGCTACCCATGTGCTGGCCCACCCGCCTGCAAGGTTGGATCTGCAGCTTCCCATGCACCTTGTCATCTACTGTTTCAACCCTTGCGTGTCCATACAGACAAGTGACAGTGAGCCCTGTCAGCCTGCACAGTGGGTTTTTAGGTGAGATGCAGCTTGCGCAGAGCTGGGTCCACCCTTTACACCTGAGGTTTAACTGCCATGGCCTATAGAGCTAGGTTGGTGACAACAAAGTCCGAAGGTTATAGGTTTGGTTAGAGTGTCCTTCTCCTTGATGGAAGACCTTACAAGGCTAGATGAGCTCCATCTACCTGGGACTGAAGATAGGAGTTTTCCTTCTCCTATGAGGAAGGCCTGCCTTTGCTAACAAATATTCAGGAAGGGCTTTAACCCACACATTGTGAACAAGACTGTCATTTCCTGGGTCAATCTCGAGTGACTGATGACACAACAGCACAATATCAAGTGTCTAGGCAGGATTCTGACTTAGAGGCATTCAGTCATAAGCCCGCAGATGGGAGCCTTGCGCCAGTGACTCCTCAGCCAAGTGCACGCACCAGAGGTCTGAACCTGCGGTTCCTCTTGTACTGAGCAGCATTACTATTGCAACAACATATCAGTAGGGTAAAACTAACCTGTCTCACAACTGTCTACTTGTTACAGTCAAGCTAAACAGGCAGAGGTAGGACAGGACAGCTCAGCAGAGATAATAACAGAAATCACAATCTCATCTTTGATTAGCAAGACACGGACGACAAATTTGACTCATACAAAAGTTGGTACATACTTGAAAGTGGTAATCCTCTGATGAAATGGATTTCCAAATCAATTGGTTTCCACTGATATCTGGGGACTCTTACTAAGTTAGAGTGTTGTATTGACTTAATTCAGTGATAAATGAGTTTAGTTGAACCCTTGCCTTCTCCAAGAAAAGATGAACCTGCTGCGTGGTTGTAGTGCCCAGGCAGGTCCCAGATAGTAATGCTATTTTATTTTTCTTTTCTTTCACAAGGAACTACTTCACTATTCATCATTCTAAACTATGAGAAATACATGGTACCCAGAATTACAATAAAGACTACTTTTGAACACATTTTTCCATTACCTAGTTTCAACTCAGTAATCAGTTCCTTTGCAGATATATCTGACAAGCAAAACAACATGGAGTAATACCTTCCAAATCCCTGAGCTCCCAACCCAGATGCCTTTGAATGCATTGACTCATCAGTTTTATTTCTGCAGTAAAAAAGAAGCACAGACATGGCTTGCTATTTAAAATCACTGCCCACTCACTATGTTGCAACTCACAGGTGTTCAAGTTGCAAAAGTATCCACTTTCCTTGTCTTTGATTCAGATTTTACACTGTAGTCTTGCAGATTAACTGCAATAAAATCTGTTTCAAATCTGACGTGCTGGTTTCTCACACACCAAAATCTCCTATCCCTTCGGTAAAAAAACTCAAGAAATGGGACTGGGGAGAAACTGCATTGCCTTGCCCAATTAGTGGTCTGGTTTTAAATGATCTGACTCTTCTCAGCACTTTTAAAACACATCTGCATCTGGACTAACACCTTTTGCAGGTTTAACATGTTGCATAAGCATCTTCTGATCTTAAACAGACAGGTCTGCCAGTTTTCAAAATCTAAGCTGATAGCATGGACTCACATTCTTCTGGACAGCAATTAAACTCTGCAGATACACTCAGCCTCACTAATCCAAGTCTGTGGAAGAAACACTAATGCCAATTCAAGTATATACATCCTCATTCCAGATCGGCCTTCATTGACTGACTGATTGGTAATTAAGGCATGTATTTGGTTCCAGAGATAGAGGAAAATGCAAATCCCAAAGGAAGATGTCAAATCTGAGCCCAAGGTTATTAATCATCCTGCCTCTAATTGTATATAAAGTATCTTTACTCCCTCAAAAATGTTATTTTTTAAAATATTATGGGATTTAAGTATGTCACAATATTCTGGATATCTTGATTAGATCTCCTTTAATATACTGCTTCTGAATAATTTGTAATTTATTTAACACAACTATAAATCTTACAGAAATGAAGAACTCTTACTAATCATTAAGATTAAGCAGAATTTTTAGCCTGACTAGACTAGCAACAAAATTTGATAAGGGGATTTTTTTTTCCCTTAAACAGTGCTTTTTACCCTCTTCTTGTAATTAAAGTTGCAACCAAGGTCCCATTAGGCTGATAGTGATCCCTCATGTGAATCAGACAGGCCCTCAAGTCTTCACATTTTCAGAGTTAAGTCTCACTGTTAACTAGCATCTGGGAAGGTTTTGACTAAATCAAGTGAGAACTCGCTAAGATTAAAAGCCTAAAGAATTTTGCTACTCATTGACATTTAAAAATTTTTCTGCATCATTCCCCTGATCTAGCAAGATCACATGCCCTCACAAAACACCACATGGCTTACTTTACAAGGTTGACTGCAAGAGAAGGTAAGCTACAATGGCTATAAGTGCCAATTCATGTTAGGTAGCCAAAGTACATTAAAGCTTAATATAAATGCCCTTCCTCATTCAGTGGTCTCTCAAGTTTAGGGCATAAAAATGGATACAAAGTCAGGGAGGGCACAGAACCTGTGCTGAGCAGAAAGTCATCCACAGGGCAACATGAAAGCAAGGACTATTCAGAGATCCTGAACAGAGGCTGAACTGTCTTGGGAGAAGCACTACAGGATCTAGCCATGAGAGAACACACTACTACACATTTGGGCAGCTGCTCCAGGACTAGTCTTTTAATGGAACTGCATTTTATACATTCCTCTCACCTACAGAAGCTGTAGCAAAGGCATTCTTGTTTCTCTTTTGGCTTCTATGCCCGTTACATCTTTGTAGCCCTTCCACAAGCATCCCTACATTAGTAAAAGCCACCACATCCCTCCTGCCTCTGGCAAGAGCACTGCCAAGTTTTCATTTCCAAACTATGATCATACATGCTCTTTGTGGGGCTTCATCCTTTTTTCACCTTCTGATCCTGGCTTTCATAGTTTCTTTTCTGCATTAATCTTACAGTTTCTGTAAGAATCTCCCTTAGTCTTTCCCCTACCTTCTATCAGTGTGCCAGACCAAGAGACCCAGTTCAACCTTTCAGACTCTCTCCTTCATGGTAACAATATTTTAGAACTGACTAGACTACTGGTCTACTAGATCACTCGAATCTTCTTTGTCTATTCCCTATTTTGTTCATTTTCTCCCCCTTACTGCTTACCTGTAGTTACGAAGCATAGATATTTGCATATCTATAAATAAGCATACATCTGCTATCTTCCAACTTACACTTACACCTCCTGAGGAAGCTCAGCTTGAAAACGTTCTCAATACATGTTTCTCCCCATGAATCCAGAAGACTAGCTCACAAACAAAAGGACAGGCAAGAAGGAAAGATCTACTGAAAGGCTAAGTGGATAATCAACGCCTCAAACTCACAACATAGGCATATATACCCATGAAAGTCTTTAACTGTATTAAAGACAGATGTACAGTCTATCCAGAGGTATGGGTAGTCAGTGCCAAAGAGGCAATTTCTTTAAGTAAAAAAGGGACTCCAATGCAATGAGGGCAATGATAGTCTTGTTTAATTAAGTCTTGTTTAATTTAAAGTCTTGTTACCTTAAATATGTGTAATAGCTCAGTGCATGGCTTTTTTAAGCTTTTATCAAACCATCTCAAAACAAGCTTTAACTTTGATCAAAGGCAACACTTAAGCAACCATTAGAATAAAAAGGACATTGTACCTTCTATCATACCATAACAGTGTGAGATCTAATGATATTTACCATAAGTCAGAAATAACAGTGTTTATAGCACGTGATCAGATTTCATGAATACCAGCTTTATGTGTTAGCTTTTGTTCTCCTCCAAAGAACTGAAAAGAAAAAATATGTGACAGGATTGTAACACAGTCAGTCATGACATAGGGAAATTAAATCAAAGCACCAAATGGAGAAGAGGTAGAAATCCACACATATCAACTCTACATTCAAAGTTACCGTCCTGCTTACAGAAAGGTTTTTCCTTTTATTCCCTTCTGAAGTATTCAATATAGCTTAGTGCCAAAGGCAAGATTTCATACTCAGTAGAAGAACAATTCTGATGTTCTATGGGAAGTCTTATGTAGCTTGTCCTAAGATATTTCTCTTGCATTCTACTGTCTGCCTGTAGCCTTAAAGAGTAAGGACATTTTATTACATAAGTGATCAGGTGACAGAAAGGTATAAACTATTCATGTAAAACATCTTGCTGCAGTTTTAATATCTGCAAACTCGTATGTTCCAGTTTTGGGCGAATATAAGGTATCCTGGTGGAAAAGAAATCTGAAGATCTAATTAAATTCCTTAATGAAAAATGTTTATGTTATGACACTTCATGCTGCAAGTACTTAAGTGACCTATTATCCAATAAACACTTTTTTTTTTTAATTATAGTCTAATCTTACACTCTTAGTCATTACTCAATCTTATTTTGTCATTCAACCTTGTAAAACAAATATTTCCTGAAATAACAGGAAAATTCACAAAACAAATTAAGATATCTTATTTATCCATACAGAACTTTCCACATTTTAAGACATAGATTGCTTAAATATTAAATATCTGTCTTGGAGGATGGTGGCCTTTTCCTTTGAAAACTGGAAGCATTACTTTGCATCTCAGGCAATAGTGATATTAAGTTTAAAGGATATGGGAAGAGAAAGAGAAAAAAAAAGCCCCAAACCAAACCCAAACTGACACTTCATAAGTTTTTCCAGTGCTTTTGAAAGACCTGGAAGCCGCCCAAGAGGGAAAAATTGTCCCAGTAACAGAGGCTATGTTGCTGGAAAACATAATTTCTAAAACAGTTGATCATAAGTGAAATACCACAGATCAGGATCTTTTCAACCAGCAGTTCTACAGTAACTTGAGAGGGTAACTAAAGCCAGTGAACAAGAGTTTTCCCCAAAATTACTTAAAAATGAAACTAATTTCTTTTCACCCTGGATGGCTTTCACCTCTTGCTAGCAGCATTAATGTAGAATATGGATGTTAATAATGAGGAAAGTAAGAACTGGAAGTGTTTTAAGATTTAAAGGCTGAGTTTTTAATGGTGTTCCTGTGTAGCGTGGCATGCCATATAATTAACACAACTCCTTTTTGCCAATTCAAAATGTGTACTTCTCTACACAGAGCTGCAGCTCTGATGCTATTTAGGGCAACACTTGTCCCTTTTACATCCTCTCTTATCTCAGATCATTAAGTACTTAGGATGAAATTATAGTAATGCAACTTACTTTCATCTTGTATGGTCTTTTACTTTCCAGAAATAATGTAGCTAGACCCATAGGATCTTTCATGCACTCAACACCCCAGTTAATGCACAAGAATATTGATTGACAGAGTATACAGTCAAAATAAACTTTTTGTTGTGGTGATCTCACTTAAAATTGCAGTCATTCTCATTCCAACTTCAAGAAAACTAGTTGGGCTACAAGCAAATTAAGTGAAGCAGAACAAGGCACTAGCACAGAAAGCACAGAATCAGTGCCAAAATTTGGAACATTCTTGGGCTGCTTACATTGAAATCCAGCCACTTTCACATTCAGAGGTACTAGTTACCTGCAGTAGCTACAAAGAGGCTACCAGAGATTAACTGTCCCTGTCACAACCTTTCATCCAGTACACATGCTTTCAGACCTGAATAAAGACTGGCAGTTTCACCAACCCTATATTCTTTTGAAATTAAACTGGTTTGAATCACAGTAAGCCTTTTCCCTCTCAAGTTTTCTTGTGAAAACAAATAACCCCTCCCACACCCCACACCCCCCCCGGAAAAAAAACCAACAAAAAACAACCAACCAAACAAAAAACACAACACCTGAAAGACCAAATTTTCTACATTTCTTATTTCTCCTCTATCACTCTGAAGTCAGATTTGACCAAACCCTATAGCTTCCTAGTCTTCTTTCAGAAGGAACATCTTCATAGATAAATTCCACAGGCAAACTAAGATTAATGACCAGCCAGGCAGCCCTACCCCCTTGCCATTGCTCCAGCTCCCAGAACATTCAGGGAAGCCTACATACTAACTGAAGAATTTAAACTTTCGTGTCTTTTAATTAAAGAACTAATGTTGTTGGACAGCTTTAAAATTTACACATTTATGACTACATTATTTCAAATTATAAAAATATTTTCCTTTGTGAAGACAGTCATGCCACTATCTGCTGCCCTGATTTCAAATTCATCTGTAGACTTTAGTCACAATATATATTATAATATAGGAATATTTTCATGCACTGTTTAAATATTGTCCTATCTAGAACAGAAATAGCATGACCTTAATTTTGTAATATTGGAGGATAAGAAAGAAAAGGAAAAAAAACACCACACCACTGGAGAATATAAACATGTTGTAAAACACCACCATCAAATCCCTAAACATCTAGCACACAGCAAGGCCAACAGAGCAAGGTTTCTAGAAGTCAGCTAGAAGCCCCACTTTTCCCATCAACTTTTACTCAACCACAAACAGAAAAAAATCCCTACAAATGTCAATTCTGTATCTTCTATAAGTGATAATATTTCCATGAATAGCACAAATTGATGGGGAAAATGCCTTCTCTAATTACTCACTACAAAAGCAAAGAGTCCAAAACAGAATTTACAATCAGCTTAAATAATGATCAGTCCAATGACTGGGTTGGCAACAGAGACAGAAGCTTGAAGGAACAAAATGAGTGGCTGCAGGGTTATCACAGGGAAGTTGTTGCTTATGAGCTAGGAGCTGTTGAAAAATCTCCTCCGAGAGTTTGAAGAGGTTTGCAGTGAAGAACAACAGAGATCTTTCATACCAATGCACTTTCCTTATACCAGCAGCCAGAGGATCACCCCCATAGAAGGGGAGACTGAAAACAATTATACTCACTTTCTTAACATACTGCAGCAGGACAAAAGACAAGGACTGTAATAAACATTAAATTGTGAAGATTACAAATAAGGCAAAAAGAATTACATGCTGCTTTCAAATAGATATGCAAGCACAGGCTTACATGGGGTAAAAACACTTGGTTTCTACTTCATAATGATGCATGTGTATAAACACACCTACAGAGCACAACCCTGACAATGCCTGTGGCGCAGAGAAGCGCTCACAACCTCTGCTCCAAAACACATGTGCTCTTTGTCTACTGCTTCTTGTAAAAGATACAGAACCTTTCTCTGCCATTTCTAGCAGTGGAGTTTATTATATACAGGTGCTAAGTCTTCCAGTTAATAAAAGATATCACAGCTATGAACCAGTAATTTTTATCTTCAGGAGGCTCCTGATGCAGTAGGGACTGAATTTTGTACACTTAAGAAACACTCCAAAGGTGCTCAGGACTGTGGAAATTTTCCTGATCTTTTTGTACATATATATCCCATATACATACACAGTAGATAGGAAGCCTGGGGACAGTGCTCAGCAGCAGTCTTCTGCTTCCACTCATTCTAAAATGAACAAGGGAGGAACTAAGCATAAACTTGGAAGGGGGGGAGATGGGGGAGAGGGGAGGGGAAGAAAGAGGCAGAAGCAGCTGAATGTATGCCATGCTTTTTCAGTCCTTCTCTGCCTCACCCTCTACATTACATAGCTAGCTAACCTCACCACAGACTCTCAAGAACACAGGCTTGAATCCTGCTCTGTTCCATTTTCACCAGTTCATGCTGCACTGAAAGACCAAAAGCAGGAACAGAGCAGAGAGTGGTAGGCAAGGGGAGAGAGCACAGAAGTGCTCTCCAGAGAGTTCTCACACTTTGATGACTACCCGGAATTCTCAACAGACATGGCAGAGCACATGCTGGAGAGGAGAGAGGTCTATTAATAAGTACACTAAATTACCATAATTTCCAAATTTGAAGCACTATGTATTTTTTGAACCCATGTATACAACTAGCTCATAATGGAGCAAAGCCCAGAAAGTCCCACAACCCATCAGCAGTGGGTTAGTATCTTGGTAGATGGGGCTTAAGGGCAGGTACCGGGGCACAGCTGGAGCTCTGCAAGGGGCGGCAGGAGACATTTATTTCTCCTGACACTGTAACTTACTGTGTCAGTCACAATGTTATCTGGGTCACCGCTACAAGTTTATGCAGTATCAACAGCAGTAGCAGCTCCGCTGGCAGGCTTCCCTTTTGTACCTACCACGATGTAGTATCAGCATTCACTGGAAAACTTTGATTACATCTAATCCAGGCAAAACTTCAGTCCAGATTTCAGAAGGGAGAACAGAGTTATCAGCGAACAGGAGCAGAATTAAACAGTATTCTGGCTGTCAAACATGCAGCACAGGGGTTGTGCTGCAGCTGCCCGTCTTTGACAACTGGTATATTTGCTTGTTTCTTCTTTTCCTTAATTTTACTTATAAGCTAGTTGTGAAGGAGCAGAACAGATGTGCATTTTAACCTTCCCCCTCCTGCAGACGCACACAGGTTGCGTGGGTGCTGTGCCTCTAAATCTGAAGTAGAGCCTGGAGGAGGCCTTGAGAGCCAGAGGGATGTGATGCTCTTGTGCTGTTTCCATGGCACTGCCGAGGCCTCTGGGCTGGAACCATGCTGTCTGCCTTCTCCAGCCCAGTTTGAGGAGAGAGAATAAACGTGCTTTCTCAGGGCTATGTGGTTATTGTTTCTTTCCCTTCACAGCCCTCTCAACAGATAGCTTCCATTGTGCTTGCTTCTCACCACATTTCTATTGTCACTAATTAAGCTAGCACTTTATGGAACCTACAATATTTAGGGCTTATCCAATTAAGCAAGCATGCAGCAGAAGGTGGTCCCTAGCAGGCTGCCTACACACCACCACCACCACACCAGGAAAGCTCATCTTTCAGAGCTTTTTCCAACATTTTTTCTTTTTCTCTCATAAGAAAGCCCAGGAGATAAGGAAAAAATACAAAACCCAAACCACCTGAAAATTAGGCTTCAGTTTTTTGATTTCATTTAATTAATTATGGGGGTTGCTTCACAAAAAAAAAAAA
>NDXB01011402.1:0-17543 GCA_002631895.1 Agapornis roseicollis | reverse complement strand
CTGAGCTGAGCTCTGAGGCAGAAGCTGTTCCCTGGGAGGGTGCTGAGGCGCTGGCCCAGGGTGATGGCCCAGAGAAGCTGTGGCTGCCCCATCCCTGGCAGTGCTCAAGGCCAGGTTGGACACAGGGGCTTGGAGCAAGCTGCTCCAGTGGGTGAAGGGGCTGCTGGTGGGGGCAGGGGTTGGAGCTGGAGGAGCTTTGAGGTCCCTTCCAACTTGAATATTCTGTGATTCTATGTTTCTATGAGAAAGGGGCTTTGAGAGTCTGTAGAAGGCATATAGTATGTTAAAAATCTAGCATCTGTTCAAGGGACACCTGCAAACAGCGGGGACTTGATGGGGATGTCATAGAGCTCTGTTGTATCTTGTGCTGAAATTCAGAGTGCTGAAAACATTGCCTATAATTTCACTGGTTTCCAGTTAAAAATGAAGCCTGTTGTGTCTTACCCTTCTGCAGGTGCTTGCCAGAATAGCCTTAAAGCTGTCGGTGGCAATCCTACCCTGGCCTTGGCCACCACGGCGATGGTGTCAGTGGAGCCAGAGCCCCACCAGGGACCTCCGGCGCCGAGCATCCAACCCTGCCACATCCTCACCTTCTCCCCTATCAAAATCCCAGTTTTGGCTTCGCCTTTTCCAGGTAAGGTCAATCCTGGCAGCACTGAGGAGCTGCTTTTCTGTTTCCTTTGTAACAGAGAGGTTTCAGAATGTGTTTTGGTGGCTGTTCAGGGGATATTGGTGGTGTTGCTGCAGTCTGGAATTAAACCTGGTTTGTCTGGTGTGGTTTAGAGGTGATCTCTGGAGGTGCGTGCTAAAAAGGACTTAAACCCTGCACTTCATGGAGTTTTGGTGTCATTGTGGCGTTTACAGGCAGCAGATCCTGCATCCTCTGTTCTGTCAGTGACTTCTATAAGAAAACATGGTCTTGTTGGCACCAAAAGCTTTGCAGCAGGTCCTTGGGTTGCAGTGCTGGCAATGGAAATGTGTCCGCCCAACATTAAATAGTATTTGGTTAAGACTGATGTAAGTTTGTTTGGGTGTTTGCAGTTATCAGATACACTGGAACAGTGTAGCCCTGGTTTTGTGTGTTTTGTGATGTTTTACATGGGGTTGCTTATGGGCTAAAATGCTCTTCTCTTAGCGTGACTTTGCTTTCTGCATGTGGCCCTCTGTCCCTCCTGGCTCGCTGGGAGGTTTGGCTGCTTGAACGTCTGCAGGGTAATTTTGGAACCTACTTGGAACGCTGATGGTGGCTAAATATAGAAATGTTATGCTCCAATTAAGTTAAGCATTTAAATTATGATGCATTTTCCATCTTTTTGGTACTTGAAGTGTAACGCAGCAAGATCCAGCGAGATTGGATTCCGCAGACAGCGTGCAGTTATGGGTTTGGTGTTCAGATGAAATCTATTCATGAGAAATGTAGCTCTGTAATTATTGTTCCTGTTGAGCAGTCATTAGAATCACCCGGATCCTAATGCCTGCGGAGGGCATCCCACGGTGTCTTTCTGTTTAGGGACTCTGGAGAGCAACAGACCTGTAGCAATAAAGATACAGGTCTTTTAGACTGTGTCAAGAGAGGGCAGTGCCTAGGTAAGAGCAGAAAGCAGAGTAATCACTGCTGTCGGGTATGGATTTGGTGCTGCTTCCCATGAGTGATATTTAACCCATAGAAACCACATTGCCTGTCTGTAAGTGAGCATCTTTGTCAGCATCCCAAAGCCCTGTGAGGAGTGGAGGACCAGCCGCTGGGATGGGCAGGAGGCAGGGATGGGGCAGGAGAAGGATATAAGACTGATTTGTAGGTTAAACCCTTGTATGAATTTGGATGGGGCAGGTGCAGGATGGAGCAGAGCGGGAAAGGACCCCTGTCCTCTGCCCTGTGGATACAGGGTGTCGCTTGGAGGACAAGGATGCTCTGTGGAGCTGCAGGGTCTCTCCTGGAGGTGGAGGCTCGTCTTGTTTCTTGCTGCTGGAATTCACATGTGGAAATTCAAAGGGGATGAGTTGGGTTGGGAGAACTGGCAAACCCCCCCGTGACAGGAGGTTGGAACTGGTGAGTTTTAAGGTGCCTTCCAAGCCAAACCACTGGGATTCTATGGTATGATGAGAACACAAAGGGGAAAAAACCCCATCATTCTTTACGTGTGCTGAGGCGCAGGATCCTGTGCCAGATGTGTTCTTCCCTGAAGGGAGATGCTCGGGCGATCTGGAGAGGAGCTGTCACAGGACTTGTGAATTACAGCTGGAGGAGAGCCCTGCGTGGGGAGTGTTAGATGGGATCAAATAATCTAATGCCAGGAAGCTCCACCACTTGGATAACTGGCTCAGCTCTGCAGTGATAAACATGCCAGGCCATGATAATTGTTGCTTTCCTTCCGAATGAGCGTATGATAGGCTATCAAATAGCATGCTTTGAGTGCCTGAGCAATCATCCTATTATCAATCATTCACAGTAAGCCACACACTTCTGGGTGCTCTCTCCTAGAGAATATATAGTGGCTTTTTAGAACAGAAATCTCCAGAGCGCCCGGTCCCTGTACAATAAACCTGGGATTCAGCTAGCTGTTTTTCTCTATTAATCACTGTCTCAGGAGGGAGGCTGGTGCCTTGCAAAGGAGTACCATAAAACACTTTTATGAATCTCCTTTTTATTGTGCTGGTGGAGAAGAGGACTCGGAGGTGCTGGGTTTTGGTTATCTGTCAACACCGCGCTGATAACGGCTGCTGAGGCTGGGCTGGGTGGGAGGGAGCATTCGGGTGTTCTCGGGGCAGGGACTGCTCTGCATCCCCTGGCCGCATGCAGGGAGAGGCAGCCGCAACTACCTGGTGAAACAGGGGTGAGGGTTTCTGTAAGTGCTGATGGAGATGGGCTTTTGATAGGCACGAGTGAAACAGGGGAAAAAAGCATGTGCAGAAGCTTCGAAACCAGCATGTTAAACTCAGTGTGCACTGGGGTAACTCCTGCGTCCCTTGCTGGAACACTAATGGATAAGGGGCTGAAACTGGGTTTAATGTACAGGAAGAACTGGTCAATTGGCCAAAGGCAGCTGTCTGCTGTCAAAACTAAATGCCTCTAGCACCATACAAGTTAATGGCTGGGAAAGTTAACGGAGCTGCTTGAGTGAGTGCAGGGGAGGCCAAGGAGCTGCTGCGAGGGCTGGAGCAGCTCTGCTCTGGAGCCAGGCTGAGAGAGCTGGGCTGGGGCAGCCTGGGGGAGAGAAGGCTCCTGAAGGGGAGACCTGAGAGCAGCTCGAGGGCCTGAAGGGGCAGCAGGGAACGTGGAGAGGAAGGGGCGTGGGACAAGGGCCTGTAGGGCCAGGCCAAGGGGAATGGCTTGAACCTGCCCAAACAGGGGAGCCTGAGCTGAACTCTGGGGCAGAAGCTGTTCCCTGTTTTCAGGTGCTGAGGCGCTGGCCCAGGGTGATGGCCCAGAGAAGCTGTGGCTGCCCCATCCCTGGCAGTGCTCAAGGCCAGGTTGGACACAGGGGCTTGGAGCAAGCTGCTCCAGTGGAAGGGGTCCCTGCCTGTGGCAGGAGTTGGAGCTGGAGGAGCTTTAAGGTCCCTTCCAATACAAACCAGGCTGGGATCCTGTGATTCAATGAGAGCATCAAGGAAGCATAATCTAATGTACAGGTAGCCCCAAGTGCTTTGTAACTCTGTCAGCCTCTCTGTTAAAAACATTGTGCGTGGGCATTTATGAACAGTGATTTATTGTTCTCAAAGAGGAATGCATCTTGGAGAGGAGTGTAATGTGTGCACCCTGGGGGCAGCTGCTTCTTTTGGATTCATCTGTGATTTATAAAGTAACATGATAATTGATGAACTTCCCATGTCCTCCTTGTCTATAGTTTATGCAAGGCAGTGCTCTCTTAATAGGGATGAATTTGGAAACCAAAGATTAAATTATTTCCAACTTAAATCTCCATGTATATTGATGCCCGTGAGGCTGAATGTTGTACACTTCCTTATACCTTGTTAAATTACTAAACTGGAGATTGGTGTTATAATAGTGCCTTGTGTAGTTCTGTGGTTTTAATCACAGCCGTTTGTTCAATCGATAATCTTATAATTGAATATTTGTTTCTAAGGAGGCTTTTTAGTATGAGTAGTTTCGCAGCCTTATGGCTGCATTACCTCCTGCCAGCCTCATTAGAGAGCTTGGTGAGTTAGTAAGTAATAGCAGGTGAGTGAAACAAGGTGTGCGGCTGGGCAGGTGGGGCAGCAGGTGAGGGTCCAGGCTCCAGCATCTTCCCAGCCTCACAGAGGCTATCTCTTGGAGTTTCCTTGAGGCAAATTGCCAGGTCTGGTGAATGTAGGAGAGCTGAGGGCGTGCAGAAAGTGCTGGTAATTGTTACAGGTCATTTTAATAGCATTTATTTAACATTAGAGGAGCTCTGGGGCAGAAGCTGTTCCCTGTTTGCAGGTGCTGAGGCGCTGGCACAGGGTGCTGGCCCAGAGAAGCTGTGGCTGCCCCATCCCTGGCAGTGCTCAAGGCCAGGTTGGACACAGGGGCTTGGAGCAAGCTGCTCCAGTGGAAGGGGTCCCTGCCTGTGGCAGGGGTTGGGGCTGGAGGAGCTTTAAGGTCCCTTCAACCCAAACCAGGCTGGGATTGTATAACTCTATAATACATTTTCTAATAGAAAATCAGAAGTAGAGCTATAGCAGAGTACAGGATATATGGGGAATTAAAGCCTGTTTGTAGCCTGTCCCTCTGCGGGATGCTGTGAAGGATTCCTGCTGGGTCTTTGGCCCTGGGGATAAGCAGATGAGGATGGGATGATGCTGGTTGAGAGCACATGGCCCTTGGCTGTGATATGGGAGAAGCTTCTGTAGGTGTTTTTGTTGTTGCCTGTTAGTTTGGCACAGTACTGATCTTAGAAACTTTTAGTTATGAAAGAAATGTATGGAAAAGAAGAAACATAAAAGCCTCTATATCTAAGGCTGAGGAACCTGTTTGTCTCTACATGAGGTGGCCTCTGATCTTCTGGGAGTCTATGGCTGCATATTACAACAATGTAATGTGGAACAAAAACACAAGCAAGGCTCTGACCACCAGTGAGCAGTCAAAAAGGAAAGGCAGAGGGACACACATTTATGTCACCTGTGGAAGTTCATGCTCAGGTACTGATACATGGGTTTATATCTAGGACTCAGTGTCTCTGTACCAAAGCTAAATGCCAGCATACAGCATGGCAGCGGTGCCTGGACCGGAGGGTCCTGGGGTCGGTGGCCTGAGGTGTTTCTGGGTTTCAGCTGTAAGAAGCCTCCTTTGACCTGAGAGTCTGCTGCAGCCTCAGTCCCTCTTGGTACAGGACATGAACCTTCTGTTCCTAGTGCCTCTGGACTTGACCCATTCCTGGGTAAGTCAAATCCTGGCATGCAGCATGGGTTGGGATCTGCCTGGGTGGGAGCAGCTCTGGGGAAAGGAACTGGGGGGTTCTGGTGAACACAAGCTCAAAAGAGTGACCAGTGTGCATCTGTGGCAAAGAAAGCCACAGGATGCTGGGGAGCGTCAACAAGGGCATCACCAACAGTGATCCGGCATCACCAACAGTGATCCGGCATCACCAACAGTGATCCAGCATCACCAACGGTGATCCAGCATCGCAGTCTGGACATGGNTCTGTGGCAAAGAAAGCCACAGGATGCTGGGGAGCGTCAACAAGGGCATCACCAACAGTGATCCAGCATCACCAACGGTGATCCAGCATCGCAGTCTGGACATGCTGCTGGGACATCTAGTCTAGGTCATGCTTTGGTGAGAAAGGTTGGACCAGATGATCCTTGAGGTCCCATCCAACCTGGGATTCTATGATTCTGTGCTTAAGATCTTAAACTCAGTTGAATTTAGTGTGATGTGATCGCTTGAATAAATAGGTATTACAAAACCTTGTCTTGGTGCTATGGGAGTTGACCTTGAATACCAGTGTTCTCCTTGTTTTGCTTTTGGCTTTGTTCACTGCTCATACAATTGACAACAGCAATTTCTCATCTATAAGAGATGGATTCTGCCATTGCTCGGACTGGCAGCTCTGTCAATGTGATGTGCAGCTCATGTGAGGGTTAAGTTGCTGCTGAGGTCACTTTGTGGATATGAGGAATCAGAGTGATATTGTAAGCAGGGAAGGAGGGAGCAGAGCTGTGTGGCTCTGTCCCCAGCCTAAGCTGCACTGAAAAATTCCTGACTTTGAATGTGCTCAAGGAGTGTGTGCATTGGAGTTCTGTTTGATTATTATTTTTATTGGGTAATAATTCCAGATAGGAAAACCAGATATATTCTATCACATGAAAAGGCATATTCACTATGAGGGTCCTGAGGTGCTGGCACAGGGTAGTGGCCCAGAGAAGCTGTGGCTGCCCCATCCCTGGCAGTGCTCAAGGCCAGGTTGGACACAGGGGCTTGGAGCAAGCTGCTCCAATGGAAGGGGTCCCTGCCCGTGGGAGCAGGGGTTGGGGCTGGAGGAGCCCTAAGGTCCCTTCCAATGGAAACCATTCTCTGATTCTGTTTCTCTGAGCATCAATGAGTTAAAATGGAGAAGGTTCCAGCAATGCTGTCAGAGCTCTGGTTTTGGTTGTTCAGTCCTTTTTTTTACCCTTTCATCTTTTTACATCTACTGGTGGTTCTGCTCATCCATGTACCAGGCAAAACTTCCCTTAAATATTTAATGCCAGCCTTGCTGTTATCTTAGGTTTTGTGCCAGATTTAACATAAAGGCTAAATAGGAGCTTGTGGAGATGCAGCTACCCACTGTGCTGCAGCTTCACGCTTATGTGCTCTGCTGCTAAAGAGCAAACTTAATTTTCCAGCACTATGAAGCCAAGTCTTTGAAGAGGACTATAGTAAAAAACCCACCCAAATGCAATAACCTTTGGGAATGTCACTTACATGGAGATTCAGGGGTGGGATATGTGGTAATCTCTAACCCACTTTTATGGCACTGTATGAAGAATCAGGGTACTTATTTCTTGCTTTCACATGCAATTTCTTGATTACCAGAGTGAAAAAGGTAAGATTTGAGCCTGTGGTTACGGACTCCGTAAATTAGCAGCGAGTAGAAGTATTAAGAAAGGCACCATCTGCCATATAAACCATTTGCCACCTGTTCCCCTGCTTTCACAATTATTTAATGGTTCACATTTAATGTTTTAGGCTGCCACACAACAGCTGGGAAGTGACTGAGTGTTTTCCCTATCAGTACCTTAACGGCCAAGCAACATTCTATGTTAAAACCAACTCTTAATGCCAGTGTTTTCTTACATGCTCTTTCATGTGGCTGTCAGCTTGCTTCATTAGCCCATTCTGCTGATATAAACCGCGTGTTTGTAACAACAACCACTCAGTTATTTTGGGGGTGCTTTTGGAAGAAGCAGCTTCTCCCCACTGCAAGCAGAAGTGGTGGCTATTTCAGCCTCGTGTCTTCCTCCTCCCCAGGTTCTTACTGCTGCCAAAGCTGAGATGGAGCAAGTGAGATGGGCTAAAATTCATCCATAAGAAATAGGTTTTGTTTCTGGGGAGTGGAATTTAAGGAATTAAGGAGTAAGCTCAGACATCTCTGGTGTCTTTCAGTTACCTGCAGGCTTGTTCCACTCATCTCCTCCCAACAGGCTTTGGGGATGAGGGAATTTGTCCAAACTCTGCAGAAACTGTGAATGCTTTCTCTTTCTTAACAACACTCATTAGAAAATGTAATCCAGTGAGTAAATACTTGGAAAGCTTGTGCAGTTGTGAGCATCTGGATGGCTTCTCCTGGCTCTGAAGGGCTCATTTCTGCAGGTGCTTATTCCCATCATTAAGGGAGTCAGTTTTCCTTGTGCATCTGTTATTTAAGATACTCTAGCCATTAAGTACAGCAGAATTCCTACAGGTTAGGTGAGCAAGAAATAACAATTTGGGAAGATTATGAAATCCTCCTAAGCAGCCTTCCAGTGTCTGAAGGGAGCCTACAGGGATGCTGGAGGGGACTCTTCATCATGAACTGTAGCAATAGGACAGGGGGTGACGGGTTCAAACTTAAACAGGGGTGATTTAGGTTGGAGATAAGGCAGAAGCTGCTCCCTGTTTGCAGGTGCTGAGGCGCTGGCACAGGGTGATGGCCCAGAGAAGCTGTGGCTGCCCCATCCCTGGCAGTGCTCAAGGCCAGGTTGGACACAGGGGCTTGGAGCAAGCTGCTCCAGTGGAAGGGGTCCGTGCCCGTGGCAGGGGTTGGAGCTGGATGAGCTTTAAGGTCCCTTCCAATACAATCCGGTCTTGGATTCTGTGAAAATCAAATGAGCAATTCCAACCAGAAATGGGGTGTTTATCTACTCAGAAAGCCTTTCCTGGGTGTCCTACGTGTCTCACAGACTAGACTATGAATACGGAGTAGTTCTAACAAGCTTGTTGTAAATGATCTGCCCAGCTTTAATGCTGTGTAACGAAGCAGGCAAATGAATGTTTATAGTTATTAAAGTGATAACTTCCTGCTCGAGCTAATATCCAGCATAAAATTGCTTTTCTGTTGCATATCTGTGTTGCCGCGTGCAGGGGAAGGCACGCACGTACACTGGGCTTCTGAGCTGCAATGATGCCAGGGATCACATTCAAACGAGTATCAACGTTTTCCTCCCCGTGGGCAGTAAATCTCTGCTGGAAGCTGCAAGTGCTCGGCTGCCCAACTAAGACCCTAAGAAAGGGGATGATTGTCCCTGAGATGGTTCTTGTTATTTGTGTGGCAATTCAGCCATTTCTTTGGGTTACCAAGGCAAGCGCATTGCATGAGAAGGAGAGGTGCAGTGATCGCAGGCAGAACTTCTTCATCTTGCACATTTTTTACACCAGCCCTGGTGAAAAATGAAGTCAATCACGGACCGTCTGTTGATGCAGATTATGGATGGGCTAAACTGGCTTTATTGGTCATGATGCACTTAGTCTGTACAAATAGATGGTGATTTCCAAGCATTAAGATGATGTCTTATGTATCTATAGGAAAAGATATCTCCAATCCTCCTTTCCCTGGAATTTCATTGACGTGATGTATAGTATAAGGGAAAATTTTCTAGTGGCATAAAAGCACACTTGCAGAGGGAATGTACTGCTGGGGTACTTCATCTTATCTCGTGTGAGAACCCTACAACCAGTCTGGTATCAGTTACAAACCAGGCCTTCATTTATACCATGCTCTTAGGTAAAGGGCTATTTTCTCTGATGTGAACCTAAGTAGTGGTTCAGTGCCTTGAATGTAGCATCAAGGTGTTGACAACAACAACAACTTAACTGAACATTTCACATAGTAGTTAGAAAAGGCAAACCACCCAAATCCTTCCAAAGGCCCCGCTCTTTGCTTGGTAAATGTCACTGAAATCAGACTTAATTTACTTTATGTTTAACTGCTGGTTAAAACAAGTAGTAGGGTTTTTTGATTCTTCAGAAAATGCCTTTGCACTGCTGTAGAGTGTTTAAATCAGATTTCACATGTCAGTAATAGCATTTACACTGTTAAAACACCTGCAGAGTGGTTTTTCCCCATTCAAGAGACAGGTAAGTGGCATAGAGCAGGCAGTTATTGCTGCTACACTTGGAAGATTAACATTAATAGGGCAGTTAGCAATATTCCCCGCGGAAAGCAAAGGCACTTTGAGGAACTTTGTCTGCATTGGTGACGTTTTGCTCTTTCCCCAGCAGGATGGGTCTCCTGGACTGTGCGGCCAGCCCCCCTAGCTCCAGCATGTGGGGAGCAAGCTAAAAACACACTGTTGTATCACTTCTTTCTCTTCTGTGCTTATTTGGCCAGCATCATAATCTGTGTCTCAGGAGTTTTGAGATCCTGCCTTGGTGGGATGTGAATGCCCTCACTGTCTCAATCTCATGCTTAAAAGAAAGGGGTTGGCATGGGGCAGGACTGGTGGGATCTTTTGGGTCTTGGTGTCTGCTTTAAGGGCTGAATTCCTCCCACCTGTGGCGCAAAGGGCTGCTGAGAACCAATAGAATCATATACTAGACTGGTTTGGGTTGGAAGGAATCTTAAAGCTCCTCCAGTTCCAACCCCTGCCACAGGCAGGGACCCCTTCCACTAGAGCAGCTTGCTCCAAGCTGTGTCCAACCTGGCCTTGAAAGGTCTCCATTCCTGTATAGCTCCTGAGGTGCCAACCTGCTCACCAGTGTGTCTGAAGCATCATGCCAAGGCTGGGGCCGTTTCTTGTGTCAGGGAGTTCAAACATTTCATTTCAAATCAGTTCAGCTTCTCCTTGTTAGCTACAAGAGAACCATTCCTTCCCTGGAAGACTTTCCAATGAGAGAGTCTGCTGCTTCATGTTTTTTCTATTGCAGACTCAGATTTAGTTGAGATTTCTGCAGCTTAAAGCAGAGTCTTGGCTCAACTTGATATATTGTAAGTGGAACAGAAGTGTTAGAAGGAAAAAGCAATTGACTGAAACAAAGAAATAGGTCTTGCAAGGATAATAGTTTCAAGAAGAGAGTTGTTATTGCCCCCCTCTAGGAGAAGATGAACAGCGGGGAATTACTGTTTGTGATTGTGAGTTTTAAATCAGTGCTGAATGAACACGTTTTGGTGGTGGCTGTTGTTGTTTGCTTAAATTTATCTGTGCAATTAAACCATTAGGAGCTTTGCATGCATTGCCAAGGCTTAATACGGTTAGGGTGTAATGTTGCTGCAGTGCGAAATAATTCAGGTATGAGGAGGCAAAGCTATCCCTCCTGAGCTGCATATTGGTACCACCAGAAATACTGTGGTGATGTTGAGAGCAGGACAAAAGGACAAATTTTGCTAAGATCCATGTAAAAGGTGGAAAGATTTGACAGGAGAGGAGTTCCATTGTGTGCGTGTCTCCTGCACTAGGGAAAACTTGAAGTATATTATCAGTGAGAAGGGAAATGTGGGATTTTTTAATATTACAAATATATTTCATAGTACGTTCAGTCAGCTTCATTTTTGAGATGGGAGAGAGGGCAATGGGCTTATTCTGATGTTGTAAAATGAAGCTGTAGTGTGAGTTTCATAGAATCACAGAACCCAGCCTGGTTTGGGTTGGAAGAGCCCTTAAAGCTCCTCCAGCTCCAACCCCTGCCACGGGCAGGGACCCCTTCCACTGGAGCAGCTTGCTCCAAGCCCCCCTGTCCAACCTGGCCTTGAGCACTGCCAGGGATGGGGCAGCCACAGCTTCTCTGGGCCATCACCCTGGGCCAGCGCCTCAGCACCTGCAAACAGGGAACAGCTTCCGCCTCAGAGCTCAGCTCAGTCTGCCCTGTTCGGGCAGGTTCAAGCCATTGCCCTTGGCCTGGCCCTACAGGCCCTTGTCCCAAGCCCCTCTCCAGGTTTCCTATAGGCTCCAGCTTTCTTTTAGGCAACATCTTGTTTCAACCAGCAGGTTCTCAGTGTTTGATCTGAATTTGCAATACTGTATCCCATCTGTATGTAGTGTGAACTTAGTGCAAAGGCAGCATCTGATGGAGGAAGAAACGCTGTGGTCATAAACTGTTCTGATCTTGTGGAGTTTTCATCTGTAGAATCTTGTTTCTTCTGGTAGAAAATTCTCAGTGTGATGTGTTAGACAAGGCAATACTTTCACAGCATTCCCCAAAATGGAACGGGTTCTCCAAGGCTAATGGTGTGTTAATTTTCCCCTAAACAGTTTGTCTGATGTAACCGTGAACTGAGTAAACCCTGTGCCACAAAAGTGCCCTTCAGATAATTTAAGACTGCCATTATATTTAATCTGGGAAATTAAAAATACCATAAAAATACCTGTTTGGAAACCGATTCTAAGGAAACCTCAATGCAAATATAAATGTCAGGGAACCATGGCACTTCTCTGCTGATGCCCATGGGCAGCTTGGAGGCGATGGGGAGGGCTCTAAAGGTGGGGGAGCTCAAGGTGGTTCATTGGTGAGGACCTGATGGCCTGGTGGCTTTAGTCCTTCAGCCCTAGGGATGTGCACGTGGCATGTCCCCAGGGAGGACACAGGGCTTGTGTTATTATTGGTATTAATTATTCTCATTGCTAAGCCAGTGAAGCAGCTCTGCCTGTTCAACATCTTAAATGGTGGGAAACAAGGTTATCGTGATTTTCATGGTCTTTTTAGGCAGTTACAATTAGGAGTCAGTGGATGTTTTCAGGTTGACTTCACGTGTTTCTCCATCAGCCCCCACTATAGAAGTGTAAATAAATTTAACGAGGTAAAAATGAATCTTAGTTCAGTGGCCAGAATATAAATAAGGAAAATTAATTAAATTCCCCCATTTGGAGCATGCCATAGATCCTTCCCTGGAGGAGCTAAGTAGAATTACATTGATTTTTATTACAAATTTAGCTCAGTCTACTGCATGCAAAACGGGATGATGATGTTTCTGCAGCTGAGGGAAGGGCTTGTTTCGGAGAATGCATAAAGCAGCAGAGAAAAGGCCAACCAGAGCCCCGTGGATCCAGAAAACAAAGCCCTCCCACCAGGCCTCACATTGACTGCCCCCTGTGATTCCAAGAACCAGGTATCATAAATCTCAGCTCAGATACCAGCATACAAAATTCACAGCCTGGTCTGTCTTGGAAGGGCCCTTAAAGCTCCTCCAGCTCCAACCCCTGCCACAGGCAGGGACCCCTTCCACTGGAGCAGCTTGCTCCAAGCCCCTGTGTCCAACCTGGCCTTGGAAGAGAGCCTTGTGCAAGTGAATCGCGTTTCTAGTTTCTACTTTACTGGTTTCAAACCTCCAAACCTAATTTATAACTGAAATCCTTGTCGAAATAAGTATTTAAAGATTTTACCCTGGAACACAAAGGATTAGTTCATGCAGAAATAATTATTGCGATACAGCAGAGAGGAAGTGGCATTTCTGAAGGTTTGAAAGTGCATCATTTAGTGTATTCTCTGAGTTACATCCTGTTAAGAGAAGAGATTGCAATTTTATGCTGCAGTTAGTTTTCATAAGGCTGGAAATAAATCATAGAAGTTTTGCAAGTGGGGCCATGTTATGGAGCAGGGAGAAGCATTATGAGAGATGAAAGGTGTGGGGTGATCATCGTCGTTCCCTGCCCATCCCTAGGTGTGTGCTTCTTGGTCCGATGGGCACACTGCAGCCCTCAGCCGGGTTGGCGGGTGCATCTCAGTTCAGCCTCTACTCTGAGAACCACTTCATTAACACCCTTAGAGACTCGGTTCCAAGTGAAACGTGCCATGCCCACTCAGCATAAATCACTGCTGTTGGGTTTGGGGGCCTATATTCTTATTTTCCAATTTCATATGATGGATCATGTGAATAATTCAAAAGGAGCCTTTTATCTTACACAGGCTGTCACGTTCCTGGGTTCAGGAGGTCCCCTGCACAGGGAGTTCACCCAGGTTAGGTGCTGCTGCACTAGGAACTTGCCAAAATCTAATCTAATCTTAACTTTTCTTTCCATCTGACGGGGCTGCAGTGTGCTCTGTCATGCACCAGGAGCCAGTGGTGCCTGAAGTGACCACGGTGGAGTTTAAGATGTGCCCCTAGAAACACACGTGAGCCATTGCTAGAAAAACACAACAGCTCCAGTGCTGCTCCTCTTAGCCATTGGTTACGTCTCATTTGTGCTTTAGTGAAGGGTGAAATAGTAATGTCACAGCTTGCCCTTTACAAGAGGGAATTGAGAGGAAGTAATCCTCAAAATGAGAATCCAGAAAAAGGTATATTATTGATACTTTAATACCAATAATAATAATTGTATTCTTTTAAATATCAATGAATAAATCGGATGCTGAGAGCATGCAGCTTAGTTCTCTAAGCTGTGTAACTCTAGCATCATGCAGATGAGATCAGGGGCCTCATTTTACAAGGGCCTGTAGGGCCAGGCCAAGGGGAACGGCTTGCNCAGTGCTCAAGGCCAGGTTGGACACAGGGGCTTGGAGCAAGCTGCTCCAGTGGAAGGGGTCCGTGCCCGTGGGAGCAGGGGTTGGAGCTGGAGGAGCTTTGAGGCCCCTTCCAACCCAAACCAGGCTGGGGTTCTGTGAGTATACGATTCTATGAATCTGACCCAGGCAGTGTGGCTCCCGCATGGGGTTAGCAGCCATGCAGGGAGCCAAAACGTTAGGTAGGAATGCTGGCTGAGACACTTGGGATTTGCATCATTTGCTTTTCTAACTGTGGGGCTTGAAGTGGTGTTTAATAGTCTTGTTTCTGTTATTAAATATGTCATTTTTAATACCATTATTATGATTCTTGCTTTTATGTCTGTTGTGATGGGAAATCTCATTAAAGTTGGGAAATGGTTTGTCTCGTCCGCTGCCGGGCACCCAGCTCTCCTTCCAATTGAGATTCTTTAACGATTTTTTTTAATTAAGCACCAGCAGCAGGGGATCACTGATGCCATTCACAGAGGGCTTTATTCCTGCCAGAGGCTGCAGACCATAGAATCCCAGCTTGGTTTGTATTGGAAGGGACCTTAAAGCTCACCCAGTCCCAACCCTTGCCACGGGCAGGGACCCCTTCCACTGGAGCAGCTTGCTCCAAGCCCCTGTGTCCAACCTGGCCTTGAGCACTGCCAGGGATAGGGCAGCCACAGCTAAAGGCAGTATCAGGGGTCTGGGCAAGGTATGTGTTGGGGCTGCTGTGTGGACTTGAGGAGCCGTTTCTCCTGAAAAAGGAAGAAGTGAGGATGCTGAAAACCCATCTAAAATGAATTCCTGCAGGAAATCTTGTAAAGTGAGAAGTTTCGGCTGTCCCCAGTGTGGCACCAAGGCTTTTGGAAAGCAATCAGAGTTGTAACTGCCTGTGGTTGATGCCTGTTGAACGGCAAAACCAGATGGAGAGGGGAGTGAGGGGGTTTGTACATGGGTTTTCTTTTGGGGGGTATTTTGTGCTTGGTAAAACCAGTGGCTTCTTGGTGCAGGAGATGCTCCCCCCTCACATCCTCCTCCCTGGGATGGGGCAGCGAGAGGTGGCTGGTACCACCACTTCCCCCTGCTGTGGGTCAGGGAGAGGTTCTTTGGCTGCTTCCTAACAGATGGTGTTTAAAAGCATCAAGGATAGCTTCTAAGAAAGGATAAACCTGGCCCTTCAGCTGCTGGCTTTTGAAGGTACTGACTAGCTTTGAGTTCACAACGGTTTTGAAGCCACTTTGACTTTACGTGTTTCTATACTCATCGACTAGAAATTGCAAACCCCAGGTTGTTAAAGGGAGAGAAGGGGGATAGGAAAGTGTTACCTGGCTTGGCTGGTTGGCAGGAAATGCTCACTGACACTTGGCACTTGCTCTGCAGATTCACAGGAGCACTTGCTGACTTTCTATCGGCGCATCTTCACTTGCCGCTCCAATGAGCGATTCACTTCAGCGTTTACTTGTCCGTGAAGTGGTTGTGCCAAGGCACGTTGGAATGAAAGCTTAACATCACCCTGCAGAAACCAAAGTGCAGCTACTGCATGTGCTGGGAGGTGGCAGGGGGGTGCAGGGCACATCCTTAGCAGTGTTGATGGCCAGGTTGGATGAGGCTTGGAGCAACCTGCTCTAGTGGAAGGTGTCCCTTCCCATGGTGGGGGTTGGAGCTGGATTTCAGTTGCATACATTGACATAAATAGGTAGGTCCAAAGTTCAGAAAACTGTCTGAGTCAGTTTTCCCGAAAAGCAGAAGTCTGACTTGAGGCATCCAGTTACTGCACTGGGACTCCCATGGGAATTGGGTGTTTGACTGAATGAGCATCGCTTGCATTCGTAGTCACCGCTGCAGCATTAGTCAGGTGTGAAGGACAAGGAAATGCAGTGGTGAGCCCTGGTTAGGGGGTTGGAGTTGGCTGTGGGTGTGGGGTTTGGAGTTGGCTGTGGATGTGTGCAGCGTGGACCGATGCACCTCCTCTGTCATCTTGCTGCTCTTCAGTACTTTCACATCAACACAGGTGTATTTACACTGCTGAGTGTTCCCTGCACTGCCCTCGTTTGAACTGGAGAGCCTTTTGATGCTCTAAATAGCATTTGTGGTGATGCTGAGATCACCTGGTATCTACAGAGGAAAAGCCCAGGAGCTGCCCAGATTTTATGTGTGTCTGCAGCATAGACTTGAAATCAGCACAGATCATTCTGAAGGAGAGGTTTTCAGGGCTAAGCTGTAGCAGAAGCAAAGTAATTGCAAGCCATGTCAGTCTAGCACAGGCTGTAATCTGGTAGTTGTAGCCATGTCATCCTTATGATTTGTATCTTGTAAATATCCGCTTGCACAAGACGGGATGAAATCCTGTTTTCTCTTGGTCCCTAAAAATCAATTGTCCTGTTAAAATCATAGCGGATGGAAACTGCATTGCAGAGCAGTATGACAACGTGCCATCATGTAGTGGGGCAGCCTGGGCATTCTTCTAGGCTGTTTGTGGTTATGAAAAGTCATCTCCATCCTCCCTTTAAAAAGGGCAGGCTATATTGGATGCAGTTAAGGACACATGGGCACATCTTTGTACCAGAGTGGGCCTGGGAGATGTACGCACATCCCATCTTGGCACATCTCTAGCTGCCCACACTGCTGAGCAGGGATCAAGAGCTTATTCCTGTAGCACACATTGGAGCCAAAACACATCTTCAGAGACCATCTTTGAGCTTTCTGGTACTCAGAACATGGTTCCGGTGGCTACCTGTGGAATTACAGTTTGTATAAAGCTGGCAGTGCTGTTGTATGGTTATGTTATATGTTATAACATATAATGTTATATGTTATAACAGCTGGCTGCTGTTATATATGGCGGTGTTTGTATAAAGCTGAGCCTGCTGTTGGAGCACAGGAAGAAACACGATGCCAGGACTTTGGAAGTCAGAACCCACACTGAGAGTCTGGAACGTCTCCTGGTCTCCTAGACCCCAATGTGGCTTATGCAGAACTAGCAAGCATTTTAAAGGCAGGAAGTTTAGGAGGAATAAGTGATACCAAACCCATTTGTGCATCATTGCCTGTTGCCTCAGAGCATCCCAAGGTGAAAGACTTTGTCTGGGACCCTCCTGCATGGGAAGGGCTGCTGGTCCATTCACCTCCATGGGCTGGGGTGGTTGGCCCATGCTGTCTTGCACTGGAGCCACCCAAAAATGCCATTTATATTCAGAAGGATGACACCATGCCTGTCATTACGCAGCAGAGATAGGAAAGCAGTTTCCTTCTTTCAGCTTTACACAAGGGTGGAGAAAAGGGTTAAATCTAGGGTGGGATGTAGAAACCAAGCAGGCTGCAGGAGCGGAGGATGCAGGTGGTGGAGGTGGTGGTAGTGATGAGTTGCTGTGGTGTGTCCAGCATGAGCAGAGAAGGGTGTTGAGGCTGCAGAGCACCAGCTGCAGGCTGGTACGTGCCTGCTGTTCGTGCCTGCTGCCTCCCAGAGCTTTGAATCGGCTTGCCTCACATTTTAGCCATACTAGGCCATGCCTTAGCTGCTTGTATTAGTGGGCAGTGTCAGTTGTGCAAGCACAAAGAGCAATTCTGCACCCAAACAATGAAATCCTGTGTATTTCTGATGCACAGAGCACTGCTGAAGGTACAGTCCTGTCTTTACCATGAATCATAGAATCATTAGGGTTGGAAAGGACCTTAAGATCATCCAGTTCCAACCCCCCTGCCA
>NDXB01011401.1:9405-19627 GCA_002631895.1 Agapornis roseicollis | reverse complement strand
TTTCATTTTGGTTTTTGTTTTTTTTTGGGGTTTTTTTTTTTTTTTTTTTTTTTTTTTTTTTTTTGTTTTTAGAGAAGTGAGCTGCTTCACATCTAACTGCTCACCTAACTCCTCATCCCTACACTGAAGTCTGAGAACACAGAAGACTGATAATTTTTTAATCACCTGTCATTTTGCCTTCCTGCTTTGTCATGCCTAATTGATTTTATCATACAAGTAACCTATTCCACCGGTCCATTAGAGTTCCAAGATTTAGCCCTCTTCCTCTTTCCTTAGTTTCAAATGAAAGTATCCTAGTGCACTTTTCCCAGACTCTAATTCAGCCTGTTCAAAGGATTGAAAATATTAGGAGGCTATCTTTCAAATTTCTGGGTGAAAGAAGCCCTGGATACAGGCCTGGGGCTAAATATTACCTTCACAAACTTCAGCAGGAATAGAAAATGCACATCTAATCTGACTTTAAATTAAAGTAATGAAAAGGATGGACAGGGGTAGAGCAGTTGACATCATCTACCTGGACATCTACCTGTGCAAAACATTCAACACTGTCCTACATGACATCCTTGTCTCTAAATTGAAGAGACAACAATTTGATAGGTGGGCCACTTGGTGGATAAAGAACTGTTTGGATGGCCACACACAAAGAGTTGTGGTCAATGGCTCAGTGTCAGGCTGGAGGCCAATGATGAGTGGTGTCCCTCAGGGATCGGTGTTGGGACTGGTCTTGTTCAACATCTTTGTCGCTGACATCGACAGTGGGATTGAGTGCGCCCTCAGCAAGTTTGCTGATGACACCAAGCTGTGTGGTTGGGCAGATACGCTGGAGGGAAGGAATGCCATCCTGAGGGACCTTGACACGCTTACGAGGTGGGCTGATGCCAACCTCATGAATTTTAACCATGGCAAGTGCAAGGTCCTACAGCTGGGTGGGGCAATGCCAGGCACAGCTACAGGTTGGGTAAAGAGGAGATTGAGAGCAGCCCTGCGGAGAAGGACTTGAGGGTGGTGGTCAATGAGAAAGTGAACATGAGCTGACAGTGTGCACTTGCAGCCCAGAAAGCCAACCGTATCCTGGGCTGCATCAAAAGGAGTGTGACCAACAGGTCAAGGGACCTGATCCTGCCCCTCTACTCTGCTCTCGTGAGACCTCACCTGGAGCATTGTATGCAGTTCTGTTGTCCACCAAACCATACAGCTTGGTGTCATTGGCAAACTTGCTGAGAGCACACTCAATACCACTTTCTATGTCAGGGACAAAGATATTGAACAAGACCGGCCCCAACACCGATCCCTGAGGGACACCACTCATCACTGGCTTCCAGCCGGACACTGAGCCACTGACCACAACTCTTTGCGTGCGGCCATCCAACCAGTTCTTTATCCACCGAGTGCCCCACCTATCAAATTGATGTCTCTCCAGTTTAGAGACAAGGATGTCATGTGGGACAGTGTCGAATGCTTTGCACAAGTCCAGGTAGATGACGTCAACTGCTCTACCACTATCCATCAGTTCCATAGCCCCATCGTAGAAAGCCACCAAATTGGTCAGGCAGGATTTCCCCCTAGTGAAGCCGTGCTGGCTGCTACCAAGCACCTTGTCCTTTTTATGTTGAGGACACCAGAACTGCACACAATACTTCAAGTGAGGTCTTAGAGTAGAGGGGGAGGATCACCTCCCTTGACCTGTTGGTCACACTCCTTTTGATGCAGCCCAGGATACGGTTGGCTTTCTGGGCTGCAAGCACACACTGAACCTGGCTCATGTTAATTTTCTCATCAACCAACACCCCGAAGTCCTTCTCTGCAGGGCTGTTTTGAATCACTTCTCTGCCCAAGCCTGGCATTGCTCCAACCCAGGTGTAGGACCTTGCACTTGGCTTCATTCAACTTCATGAGGTTTGCATCAGCCCACCTCACAAGCGTGTCAAGGTCCCTCTGGATGGCATTCCTTCCCTCCAGCATATCAACTGACCCACACAGCTTGGTGTCATCGGCAAACTTGCTGAGGGCGCATTCAATCCCACCGTCCATGTCAGCAACAAAGATGTTAAACAAGACTTGTCCTAAGACCAATCCCTGAGGGATACCACTTGTTACTGGGCTCCAGACGGACATTGAGCCATTGACCACAACTCTTTGCATGCAGCCATCCAACCAGTTCTTTATCCACTGAGTGCCCCACCTATCAAATTGATGTCTCTCCAATTTAGAGACAAGGATGTCATGTGGGACAGTGTCAAACACTTTGCACAAATCCAGATAGATGACATCAACTGCTCTACCGTTGTCCCTTAGTTCCTCTGTAATAGAGTGAACTTTGCCATCAAATTCTGTTGTCACAATTTATAAATTCATAAAAAACTGCTCTTATTAATTCCTTTAACAGTCATTCTTTGAGCAACTGTAAATCACTCATTTCACAACAAGCATATAGAGCCTTTCCAGGCAAAATACTGCAAAAAGGCACAATTCCCAGTCTTCATTGGATAAGCCAAGGTAGAGTTCTTGATTATGTTTGTGGTAAACAGATCTCAGTTCATGAGTGGAATATCTTCCATAGTGGTACATCGTGTCTTTCAAACAGAATTTTTGTCCTTTGCATTTCAAGGCCTTGCAGTAAAAGAAATAGAAATGTGTTTTATATGATGAGTTGGCGAATGCTAGTGTTATCACAATAATTGGTGACAATGTCATCCAAAGAGGATACATTTTATGGCTTAAAGTCTTGTTCAGACTGCCCTGGCTAATTATGGGACAGTGTCTGTTGTGGTTTGTAAATGTTTAAATAGCTATTGCTATTTTTTCTTCAGACATATTTGCTTTGTAATTCCAGTTTGTAGCTGAAGGACTACTTCCACTGGATCATTCTTCTGGAAATTCCACTCCTCCATCTTGTCTGACATTTGTCACTATGACATGAGGTTGTCTCACTATTCAGTTACAGTGTGTTTCTGCATTCACTGATCCCTAAGTGCACATGGTCTCAGAGAAAGTCAGCCTTTCATCCCTGGGCTGTCTTTATAGTATATGAGAAAGTCACACAAGTTGAAAAAGTAAGATTAAATAAAAATAAATAAATAACAATAATAAAATTAAAAGACCACCCCAGATCATTTCTTACAGCTACACAAACCTCAAGTCTAAGAACATTCAGAGGTAGGTGTGTACTTGATAGCAAAAAAATAACAGATACGAAATCATCATTGCAATCTGTTCATGCTTGCAGAAAGAACAGGATGGTATCTGCCTTCTTGTCTTTTGGATACAAGATTATTTTCCTTCCACAAATGAGTTAAAATCATCAATTTGAACATTTAACTTGCAAGACAGACTGTCTTCATGTAGATACTTAGATTCACAGTAAGCGTTCATTTGTGTGGGGCTGTTAGGGTGTGAATCAACCCTGGTCTGTATTTCCAACTCAGATGATCATGAGTAGCCATGTCATAGCCTCAGCTAGTGATAAAGGCATGTAGAAGATGCCAGGGGCCTTTCAAAATATATTTCTGGATTTGCCAACAACACTCAATTCCTCAGCTGGATCTACTGCCAATAGTAGAAAAATGGAAGTCAATAACAAATGAGAGGGACAATACAAAGAAGGGAATCTTTTTTGTTCACAGTGTTGTCCTTCACATAACTGGATTCTATGACCATTTCTTTATCATACTGCAAAAGTATGTTCCATCCTTTCAAACAGTCATTCAGTGATTTTTCATTCTTCGTACAATCACTGAGAAAACAACCCTTGTCTAAATATATCTGTAATTTTGTTTTCCTTTTAATTATGACTTCTATTAGGCATATGTTGATTCTGTTGGCAAAACTTTCATCCGTCTGAGCAGTTCTGTAACATTTATGATATTCAGTAATTTTACAAAAGTATTTCTTAAAATTTTACTCGTTTCTTTTGAGTCAATATGTATCTCTTCTGCCTGCCTGAAGGGGGAGCTTCTGTATTTTGCCTGTTCGGTGAATTCCACGTGCTATCTCCGCGTTTCCTTGTCTAGTGTTTTCTCTCAGCTGAAACAGACTGATGTTTCTGGTTTAATATTGATTCTTATGGCCTTTTAAGCTTCTCAATGGGTAATGTGATAAGCATTTAATCTGCCTTCATTTCTGTGGTTTGTACAAAAGCCCAGAACAATTCAGTGGTCTGCTCAGTGTCAGTTTCTATGTTTGTCTGTATGCATGCTTTAAAGCTTTGTGATTGTTTAGCAGGCATATGCAAAAGAAGTGGTCAGCATTTTCACATATAGTAAACATTTTCTCCTCTGCTGGGTTGCTTTCATTCCATGCCATTCTCATATCTGCATAGTTCTTATTTTCTGCCATGTTTATTACATCTGCTTCTTTGACTTCCCACTTCATCTCAGGTCTCATCTTCCTCTCATCTTGTGCAGAATAACCTAGTCTGGGAGGTCAGGTGGTTTCCTTTTGTGGCTACTCATTTGCCAGCAGTGTGCTGCAAGCTATCCCAGGCTGGCTTTATTGCATATTTTCATTAGTTGTCTTGAACCCTGTACATCCCTTGACTTTCTCATTGACTTTACCTGTGCCTGACTGCAATTACTTGGTGGTTGGCACTTTTTATCTCTTCTTGAAGGTTGTTGTACTGATTCTATGTGTATTTATTTTTCTTGTAGCTGACCTGTACCCATTATTTAATGTCTGTGTAGTGGTTACTATTTTTTTCAATTTGGCTGAAAAAAAAGTACAATCAGCAACAATCATTAATAAGATTTTAACTTTAATTTGTTCATTTGGTGATTTTCACTTTCCTTGCAATTCATACCCTTGAACTTTGCAATTATTGACTCAAAGAAGCAGATGTGTTTTTATTGAAAGAGAACAATTGTGCTGTTTCACAACGTGCCTTAAATGTTTCCAGTTCATCTCATTCAGACATTTGCCCTATTAGAGGTTACTGAAGTTAGGTAAAAGAGCAATAAAGATGTTTTGTTACACACTCCAAAGGTGTGTGCCTCAGCTTTGCAATGGCCATTCATAGAAAAATAATTCCAAATGTCCCAGCCAGAAATGCTCACCTGTCTTTTCAGATGCAGTGTCAAAGGCTTGACAGTGCTCTTATATTGCATGCTGTCTTTGACTGAGATTGTAATACTCATATGTCAAAGTAGCTGTGTTTTTCTGTATGTCATGTTAGATACAGAAATCAGTGGGCCTTATCCTTTTTAGTCCAATGAAGCATTAGATAATTTCTTTGCCTCCCTCTCTATACCTGAACGTATCTGATATGTACATTAGCAGCCATTGGACCATTTACATTAGCCATTGGACCACGTACATTAGCATAGCTATTGCTGACCATCTGTCTTTCTCAGATCTTAAAAATTTACTCACCACTGTCTTTTTACATCTGGCATACTGTTTAGAAACATTTTCAGCTTAGGAGTCCATTGGTGGGATAGTCTTCCATTTTAAGTAGCTGTCAAGTCAGTATCCTAACATTAAGCTTTGGCTCTGTAAAACATACTTAAATGAACTGGAGCTTTCCAAACACAATTCCAGATGAGGCTTCTCTAACACACCTGCTTTGTTGAAGTACTAGCTGAACACTTATCTCCCAACACAACATAGCCTGCTGACAGTGGTCTTACTGTGATATAATCAGAGAAAGATTTAAAAGTGAGCTGCTAGAAAGCATTTTCTAGCATACTCTAAGGTGCCCTTAAAGTATTTGGCTACATTCAAATGCATTGTGCTACCTCAGGACTTAATCTGTGCATTCTGAACAAATTGAATATAAACGATGCTGAAAACTGTTTAGTATTTCAGTTTCAAGAAGCCTGTTTAAGTCCTCAGAAATTCTCTCTATTCTCTTATAAGGCAGCCTAAGTTTCTCTTTCACAATCTCTGTTACAGTCCCACTATCCTCCTATATTGCATGAGCTCCAGCTTTTCCTTTTGATGAAACACATTTGTCATGGTACTAGTCAACCCCTTTCTCCACCTGTCTTCTCTTCTTGCACTGTATCAGGACTGCTTACTCTTCTGTATCTCTGAGTTGAAAGAGTGAAACCACAGCACTGACAATGTTTTTTCTTGGTTCTAGAATGAAAAACTAGAGGTGATTACAGGAACCATAAACATGTAATTTGTCCTTGGGTGTGTTTAATGACAGAATTACTGTGGAGAATTGATCTTCCAAATGTTAATAATTCTGTTATAAGCGTGTATGCACTGTGTATGATACTTAGCTAGCTGACAGCTTGACAAAATGTGACTCATTTCCCATTTTTGTTCTCTCTCACTTTACAGATACTAAACCAGAAAGCCAAATTGGATAAAAATGATCCCAAAACAGAGGGAAATATTAATTAGCTTGACCTTGTCAAAAAATGTTTACAGTGATAGAGGATCAAGAGCCCATGAATTGATTGAAAGACAATGCCTCTTTTAGTGGTTATTTGCAAGGAGGAATTTCTTCTCCCTTTGCTGTTATTTGTTCCTTCCTGATGGTTGTGCTGGAATGTTACCGTTTTTCAGTATAAGTACTATTTACAAACATGCAAAGATACAGCATCTGACTGTAATGTTCTGTGGTTGAGAATCCTCAAGTGAGCGTTTTGCATTCCTGTCTCTATTTCTGGTAACAGACAGCTTCTGTATCTCCCTCTCATGTTCTACATAATTTCTTTTATTTTGTGGAAGCATTGAGTGGGTCCAAGTTAGGATAAACTGAAGAAAACCCATGTTTTCAGCTGCAGCAGATACAAGGGAAAAAAAAAATCATTATTGTCAAGTTTCTGTAATATATTTTTATTAAGCCCACTGCTGTGAGCCATCATGAGTAGTTATGAGACAAATCATACATCTCAGGTTGCATGGACACTAAAGTTATTCTAGACTGTTCTCCATTGTTTTCTTTTATGTACAGTTACGTTTTGACAACTCATACATTATTTTGCTGAGGTGAGTAGGTTTGGAGAGGACATCTTCAGCAGTGGAGCATGGGGAAATTTCAGTGTCCCAGAATCTTGATCCTGAGTAGCCAGAGCCACAAAGGAAGCCCCAGATCCTTGTCTGGACTTGCCCAGGAGACAAGAAGCTCACTTTTAATGACTGTTTCCATAAAAGATAATAGAAAGTACTTTTTCAAATATATTAGCAATAAAAGGAGGGCCAAAGAGAACCTCCATACTTAGACGGATATTGGGGGAAACCTAGTCATTGAGGATGAGGAAAAGACTGAGGTACTTAATGCTGCCTTTGCCTCAGTTTTTAACAGTCACACCAGTCATCCTCAGGGTACTCAGTTCCCTGAGATGGGTGGCAGAGATGGGGAGCTGACTGAAGTGCCCATGATATAGAAAATGTTTAGTGATCTCCTGCTTCACTTAGATATATACCAGTCTATGGGGCTAGATAGGTTACACTCAAGAGTGCTGAAGGAGATGGCAGAGGAGCCTCCTAAGCCACTCTCTGTCATCAGTCAACTGTCCTGGTCTAGTGGGCAGGTCCTAGGGGATTGGAAGTTGGTCAGTGTGGTGTCTCTCTACAAAAAAGAGCAGGAAGAAAGACCCTGAAAACTACAGCCTGTCAGACTGACCTCACTGTTGGGGAAGGTCATAGAGTAGATCATCTTAAATGAGATCACAAAAGATGTGCAGGAAAATGGAGAGATCAAGCCCAGTCAGCATGAGTTCATGAAGGTCAGGTCCTGCTTGACCTACTTGACCTGCCTGGTCGATGAGGGAAAGGCTGTGGACATTGTCTATTTGGACCTTAGTAAATTCTGGGGATGAGTGGCGGGAAAGCTGCTCAGAGAAAAGGTCCTAGGGGTGCTGATTGACAAAGATAAACATAAGCCAGCTTGTGCCCAGGCAGCCAAGAAAACTATTATCATCCTGGCCTTTATCAGTAATAACGTGGCCAGCAAAACCAATGCAGTGATCATCCCTCTGTACTGGGCACTGGTGAGGCTGCACCTCAATCCTGTGTTCAGTTCTGGGCCCCTCACTACAAGAGAGACATTGAGGTGCTGGAGCAAGTCCAGAAAAGGGCAATAGACCTGGTGAAGGGCCTGAAACACAAGTCTGATGAGGAACAGCTGAGGGACCTGGGAGTGTTTAGTTTGGAGGAGAGAAGGCTCAGGGGGCATGCTGCTGCTTTGTACAGAAAGGAGGACGGAGACAGGAGGTGGGTGATGTGTTCTCCCAAGGAACAAGTGGTAGAACAAGAGGTAATGGCCTCAAGCTGCACCAGGGGAGGTTTAGATTGGATAACAGGAAATACTTCACTGAAAGGGTGGTAAGGCATTGGAACAGGCTGTCCAGCGTGGAATCACTGCATAGATTAGGCCTTCAGGGACATAGCTTAATGCTCATTTTGGCAGTGCTGGTCTTGATGATCTTAAAGGTCTTTTCCAACCTATCTGATTCTGTGATTCTATGAGTTAATGAGTCTATAACAAAGAGAAGACCCACTGGCACAGCCTGGTCAAGCAGTACACAGCTTGACACAAACTGAACACAGAGTATCTTCCCTGTTAGCTCACAGTCCTTTTTTTCTTATTTTTAGGCTAAGCCTCAAGATTATTTTCCTACCTAAATACAGCCTTGAAAAACCCAGTAACTAGCTCTTTCACATTCTTTCTCTCCACACTCATTACTAATCTAATGGTCCTTTGGTGTTGGACACCACTCATATTCATTTCCATCTGGGGGAGATAATATTTTCTTTCTTCCATATATGCCTCCTGTGAAATTATCATTTTTATTCTTTATGCACCTCAGAAAAAAAACTAAAGGTGCAGGAATAATAATGCCTACACACTCATAGTGCAGTTACAGCTTTCGTGGGCTCAACAATTCTCCCAGCTGTCCCAGTATCCTCAGATGGTAAAGAGTGCCTGTGAAATTTTGGAAATACTATATGAAATGTCTAATTCTGAAGTTTTAAGGGAGCTGAAAAGATCAGGTTTGGGGAAAAAATATTTTAGAAGCAAAGCAAGAGCTACATATTTGCTTCTATGGTATGGAGATGACACGTAGGACACAATTCACTTGTTCATTTCTCCAAATGTTTCCTTCAATTAAATTGTCATCTCTTACACTAAAAAGCAAAAGTTTTAAATGAGTATTTATGATACAAGAAAGGGAATCAGGATGACAGACTACTAATCTATATTCACACCAAAAAAAAAAAATAGAAGTACACAAAGATCACACATAAATAAACAATTTCAGAAAAAAAAAACCAAAAAAAAAAAAAAAATTCAAAAAAAAAAAAACAAAAAAAAAAAAAAAAACAAAAAAAACACACAAAAAAAAACAATTTCAGAAAAAAAAAACCAAAAAAAAACCCCAAAACCAAACCCAAAACACAAAAAAAAAACCAACCAAACAAACAAAAAAAACCACAACAACAACAACAAAAAACCCCAACCAAACAATAAAAAAAAAACAAAACAACAAAAAAACCACAACCAACCAACCAACCGACCAACCAATCAAAAAATCACCTTCAGGACCTTTCAGACAAAGAAATAAAAAATGACAAAGTAAAGATTTTCTGCTTTAAATTAAGCAACACAAGAAACACAGATTTTTTTTCTAGCTTTAACACCTTTAACTGAGGTAACAAAATTAAGAATTTACTTAGCACAGGCCCCTTACATTGGTTTAAAAAAATAATAATCAGAATTTCTTTAAAAAGCTTTCACTTGCAGGAGAGTTTAATCCAAGACTTTTATCTCTAAAAAGAATGTCTAAAGATGTGTTCTAAAGCTTCCAGAATCCAATACAAACTGCACTATAAGTTCATATTTTTTAATTTCATAAACTGTACTTTCCACATTGTGCAGCTAGGGAAATAGATTTTAGTTCCTTACTTCGCAAGACTTCTTTTGGCTTTCTGTTTGCTTTTAATTTCATATTTCTACCCCGCTCCCCACACCCCAAGTAGAAATATATGATCATGGATCACATTTACTTTCATTCTGCAACTTCTCTACATACAGTCAGAGCTTTGCGCCTATTCAATGCCTAGAAAACGGCTGCAAGAGCTTGATAAGAAAGGGTCAACTTGTTTCTCAAAATGGCTAAAGTGATCTATGAGGCTAAAGATTCACATTGCAGAGGAGGTCGGAGAGTCAAAGGATTCAGTAATCCTGGTACTTTCTGGCTCATTTCACATTAATATTAGTAGATTTTGAAAAAAAAAAAAAAAAAAAAAAAAAAAAAAAAAAAAAAAAAAA
>NDXB01011400.1:49829-75237 GCA_002631895.1 Agapornis roseicollis | reverse complement strand
TGGGCTGCATCAAAAGGAGCGTGGCCAGCAGGTCAAGGGAGGTGATCCTGCCCCTCTACTCTGTTCTCATGAGACCTCATCTGGAGTATTGTGTGCAGTTCTGGTGTTCTCAACATAAAAAGGACATGGAGGTGTTGGAACAAGTCCAGAGGAGGGCCACGAGGATGATCAGGGGACTGGAGCATCTCCCATATGAAGATAGACTGAGAAAGTTGGGGCTGTTCAGTCTTGAGAAGAGAAGGCTGTGTGGAGACCTCATAGCTCCAGTATCTNTCCAGAGGAGGGCCACGAGGATGATCAGGGGACTGGAGCATCTCCCATATGAAGATAGACTGAGAAAGTTGGGGCTGTTCAGTCTTGAGAAGAGAAGGCTGTGTGGAGACCTCATAGCAGCCTTCCAGTATCTGAAGGGGGCCTATAAGGATGCTGGAGAGGAACTCTTCATTAGGAAGTGTAATGATAGGAGAAGGGGTAATGGGTTCAAAATTAAGCAGAGAAAGTTTAGATTGGATGTAAGGAGGAAGTTTTTTACTGCGAGGGTGGTGAGGCACTGGAATGGGTTGCCCAAAGAAGTTGCGAATTCTCCATCCCTGGCAGTGTTCAAGTCCGGGCTGGAGAGAGCCTTGGGTGACATGGATTAGTGCGAGGTGTCCCTGCTTATGGCAGGGGGGCTCAAACTAGATGATCTTAAGGTCCTTTCCAACGCTATCTATTCTATGATTCTATAAGGTATGGACAGTCGTAATAGTGATGAATTTCCCTACTTTTGAGAAGGCTTTAAGGTGCATTGTGTCAGAACCAAGTTAATTAACTGTAAGTTCTGTGTATATTGCTCTAAAAGTGGACAAGAAATACTTGGGGGATGGGAAGATTACACTAAAGCAACTGTAGCCTAGATTTGTAAGTTGAGAGAGACAGGGACAAATGGTCCACCCTTATTTTCTTATGTTCAGGAGGGATCACCTGATTTTGTCTTTGGTTCTTTGCTGTGAAGAAGATCAGTGCCTCTGTGAGTTGTTGAACTTGTTTGTTGGTGTTAAATAGAAATGAAAAGTATATGTTGAAAATATAAGTGGAAAGATATTAAGCTACAGATGCTACTACTAGTCATTTTTTTAAGCATTCTGTTGATTTTACTCGCTGTGCAAGGTCCATAAAACACACCCTGCAAAAGTGCTTTCACAAATTGCATGGAAACATATCTTCAAATTCCACAGTTCGAGTTGCAGCACAGGATAATACTATTTGTCCAAATCTAACTATATCGTAGAGGAAAAAAAGAAAAAAAAAAAGCTAACTAGTAACTGCTGTAGTCATTCTGAATCTACACAAAAATGCAACATTTCAAGGGAATAATGTAAGAGAAAGTGCCTCTTGAAAAACTCCAGCCAAAGGTCATAAGATAAAAGAAACTACTGAAAGCTTTTCTAACAGAATTACTACTTTGAAGCACATTCAACACTAATTCTATTTTTTTTCTTTTTTGAGAGAGAATCCTTGCAGCTGTCATTCACTCAGCTCATGTTTGTGAGTATGCTAATATTTAAATGCAGTGAGTCCATGTATTCAGAAGGAACTTTGAAAGAATAGTTACAGGTAAGGTCAGGGCAAATCTGACAAGCCTCAAGTGGATTCGTTGTTCATTCAAAGCCAGTTATTTCTTGATACCTACCCACTCATTTAAAACTCCTGATGTGCATAGATGTTTGCCAAAAAATCTGTTTTAAAAAGTTAATGCTTTCAAGCCATACACTTTTGGGGTCAGAGCCAAGTTTCTGTATATTAAAGCAGTGTTACTAAACTTGGTGGGACCTGCAGCATGTTGCATGAACAGGACTGAACATGTGGCTGGCCTGTTTCTGTACCTGTGAAAATTGACTCATTTCAAGATGTCACAATAGCCTGTGCTTCACCTCCTCTGAGAAGACTTCTCAGAAAAGTCAGACTTTCTGTGTAGTGAACACCCATGTTAATTCCCACTCATATAACCTTGTGCCATCTCGAATTGTTACTTGCTTTGTTTTGTCTAACTCTTGTTAAGTTCCCAGAAGAGAGCTGGACCAGTCCCAACAGTGTCTTGAGGCAGAGCACCCTACACAGGGGTGTCTGCAAGAAGTGTATGCAAAGAAGTTGTTCAGGGTGTTTCCAACACTGGTAGAGTTTTGGAGGTCTTTCACAGAGGCTGTAGGAAAGCTGTGAATTGAATTCTCAAAGCTCAGTTATCTGTGTGAAAAGTTGTAGGATATAAAATTTGCTGCTGCTTTTCGTATGACACTGAAGGCACAGTCAGACATTCTTATCCCTGTAAAAGTCACATTGGTGAATGTCTATATCTCTCGAACAAAGAGGTAAGGAGAGTGGAGAGAAACCGAGGTTTTATTTGGAGGGCAGAACTCTAAGTTCAAAGCCTAAGCTGTGTTTCACAGCACAAGGTTTAAACATAGTAACCTTTGGGGGCAGAAGCTGGTGAGGGCTGTCACTGCAATTAAAGGGGGAACCTTACTAAACCTCTGTATGTAAAAATAAAACCTAAGCACATGAAATAATAATTTTGTAAGGGTTTGTAGTGCATTTCACCTTCTCAAGGAAAAAGTATTTAATCTTTAAAGCCCTGCAAACCAGTAAACCATGGCCAGATACACTGCATGACACTCCCTCCTTCACAGATGTCAGAATTGCAAGGTAAAAATTACAGAAGGTAACTTATGAAGTACAGAAGCCTTGGTTACAGCAAAATACAGGAGGGTGCACATTTCTAAGTTCTGGAAGTTTTTCTCAAGTGGCTAGATGCATATTCAATCTCTGGCACGCTCCCTAACAGTGCAGTGGATGCAGGCATCAATAACTGCCTAATGTATACCCTGCCATGGCTTATTTTTGTAATCAGTTGTATGGAGCAACAGGCACAAGACATCAGTGACAGCACTGCTGTTTATTATTAATTATTAAGCATGTTTCCCTGGTTGTACATGTTATTTGAAACTGCAGACATATTTGAAAGCCTTGGAAAACTTGGGTTTAAAATATATGGTACCTTTAATTTTTGTTTAAGCTTCCTTGTTCCAAAGAGACACTATTTTTCAACCTTTAATTTTGAAGATTCCCTCTGTTCCAAGTTTTAGGTCCTTCCCCTGGACATATTAAAACTGGTGTGATAGATGATCATTATTGCTTTAGAATCTTCCTACCCTTTGCTAGAAATACGGCTCATTTTCACAGATACCTTTCCTAAAACCATTGTGGAAACATGTCTCTCCTGAAGAGATCACTAGATAGATAGATAGATAGATAGATAGATAGATAGATAGATAGATAGATAGATAGATAGATAGATAGATAGATAGATAGATAGATAGATAGATAGATAGATAGATAGATAGATAGATAGATAGATAGAAAGAATAGGGTAGAAGAAAGTGCATGGAAGTTATTGTTCAAGGTCACACAACTGAGCTGGAACTGACACCTGGCAGTGTTCTCTCCACCTCACAGCCAGCTTTGCTCAGTCTCACTGAAATGGAGTTACTCATTTGTACTTGCTTTGAAATGGCATTTCTGAAATACCCTTAACCAGGAAATGCATGGTTATATCATGACCCTACTTTTCCCCACATTTGACAGCATGATAAATGCCAAAATCTGGCCCCTTTTCTATGCTGTTTTTCACTCTGCTTCTTCTTTCTCATTCCTTGCCCATTTTCTTGTCAATATCCATATTTACAAGAGCATCAGCTAAATGGAGCTGTCTGAAGAAAATTGCAAGTAGAGGAACACTAGAATTCTTCTCAAGGTGTTTAAAGGAAGTGTAATTTGTTCTGCATAAACAGCCACCTGTAATATCTTGCTTTATAGTGCATTCAAATAAGTCAAAGTAATTAAAAGCCTGCATGATCCAAAGTTGTAAAGAACAATTTTCAGTAGAGAGTACCTAATTTTTAAAGGCATTGGGAAACTGAAACAGCAAGTTTTGTGCTTGGCACAGGTGATCTGTTCCTGTCTGGAGCTATCCTCAGTCTATCAAATGAAGGAAGAATGTAGCAGACGGGGTCTCTTTTAATTAATCTTCATTATTATATTGGCCCTTCAGTCCTTTGTATGCCTGTGTATATGAATGCATAAAGGGGATTTTGCACCTTAGTTAATATGTAGTGAGATTTTGGCTTTTTTATCAGCTTAGCTTTCATGGTAGTTGTACTCACTGGTAATTTATTACAGACTTATTAAAAAGCTTCTCTTTGAAGAAAGCAATGACTTAATTACAGCTTTTTGGTTTGGTTTGCTGTGGGCTTGTTGGCTTTCTTAAAAACAAAACCTGTAAGATCTGCATCACCAACATATCAAACAAATAAGAGATTAGACTTGGACACTTGGCTTAATAATTTTTCTAGCCATCTGCATTTAGATATACTGTTACAATCAATATGTTCTCCATATATCGACATTTTTGAGATACGGTACTATGAGGACTGTGGGCTAGCTATTGCTTTTATCTTTTTTCACTGTTGAAGTATGTAGGATCCACAAACTGAATACCATACAAAGTGCATGTAAATGTACATGGAAATGTCATAGAAATAGAAACAGCCCCATAATGAGACTGCATGTCATTTAGGTGTGATCATTACTGGAAAAGTTTTGCTGACATGAATAATGTAGATTGAGAAGAAGCCTGAAAAGATGGCTTACCACCATTGCTGAACACAGCTCAGTTAAATGTAGCTATATTGGCAAAAAAACCTAGGTAACTAACAAAAGGATTATCATTGGTATGTCTTGCTTGCAAGCAGGAGAGGATGCTTGCTTTTACCTGCATCAGTAGAGGCCTACATTGCTTTTACAAAAAGAACTAAAGCATACTTTGTAAAGTAACTGCAGTTACTTTACACTAAGCTGCAGTTGTAAAAATAAAGCAGAGGGCTGGGTGCAGGTTCACACTCTGTGTATTTGTTTAAGAGCAGCTTCCTGTCCATCCACAGGTCAGTATTTTGGGAGGAGGACTAAGGTGGATCTGGGAGTCTTTCTGTAGAATATATGGAGTCCTGTGGGGGACTCGAGAGGTAGGTGTCAGATTGCCAGTCGCGTTTCAACAGCTTCGCCTCTTCACTGTGATTTTACAGTAAAACTCCACATAGTTGTTGACCTGAGACTAGCAATAAAGACCCACTGATTCCTGCTCTCTACCACAAAATTCAAGCTGGAAAAAAATAGGTTAACTGCTTCTGAAGAAAACTTGTTTGCTTGCATAAAATTGTGGAAGGGGTCTGCAGGGACCCTCTGCAAGGACCCTCTATGTATCACCTGAGGAGAAGCGAAATGTAAGGTTATAAAAAGAAAGGAGCCAAACTACTTGCTTTCTTTGACAATTTTTAGCATCTCTAGCTAGCTGGAAAGAAGGGAATTCTGCTCCTTACAAGAAAGGAATTCAGCTTCCAGTGAGCTGGAAGGAAAGAAGCTGCACTAAAACTTCTGGGGTTTTTCTAATGGTTTTGTCTTTCCTTCTGGAAGTAAAAGTAATGATGTTTCTAGAAACACTAATCAAACTGATCATTAGCTTGTTTGCCCTTGTTGGCCCAAGGGTTTATATGTGAACCTGAAGGTTTCAGTTTTCTGGGATTCTTCAAAACAGCTTGTTTCCACCAGCAGCAGGAACTGGAGGAGCTTGGACAGAACTAAATTCCGTGGGCAGGCAGCTGAACTTTGGAATCCAAATCTCAATAAGAGATTTTGTAAAAACCTAAATGGTAGCCTGGGGAGGATGTACACAGGATGCCTGGGGTCTGAGAGGTCCCAGATTAGAGACTGAAAAGTGATCCTTGCTGAGAGCTCAGGAGTGTAATGCCTTACCAGCAAAGTGGTGAGTGGCTAATTGGGGATGCTGCCAGCCACTGTCAGAGGCCCTACTTGTCAAGCTCCATCTCACACCTAGATCCTGGTGAGCAGACCTTTGTGCCTGCACAGTGTTTGATTGAAATCATTGCATAACCTGAGGCAGCTTTTGTTATAGTAGCCAACTGGAGCCAGTGGGTACAAGCTCCCTTTGGCTTAATGAGGAGTAGTATTTTATAATCCTATAGAGTTAGCTAGGTAACAAAGAAAACTCTTTTACCAGCTTCTCCTGGATTTTGGGGTTTTTTGTGTTTTCCCCTTGTTTTAGATTAGTTTTAAGTGCCCATTTTATTCCCTCTGCAGACTGATTTTTTTCAAAACAAGCATGCGCAGAAAGCCGATGCTAGTATTTCAAAGCATAAGTTTTGTAACATCATTATGTATAAAGTTTTGGGTTTATTCTAATGAGTAATTACTAATGCTTGTGTAAATCTACCCTGTTTGGTTGTGATTCTGTGTATCTGCCAATGCTTTTCTCATAACTCTCTCTCTTGCTCCAGTAAGTATTTCTTCATAAAAAATAATCATAGACTTTAATTGTTCCTCCAAGCATTAGCACCACAGCTTTCTTCTCTTGTTTTGGGTTTTTGTTTCCACTGTCACTTATTATTGACTGACTTCCTTTTCCAAAAATAAATATTTTTTTTTTTCATATTTGACATGGTCTCCTGGTAGATGATATTATTTCATTGTGCTAGGGCTGCCCTGATGTTTATTCTAACAGTCAAGGTTTCTTACTTTCCCTTGAATTTGTCTTCTCCTGAATTTTGAATCAGATCTTATTTGAACTTGCTTGGCTTATACTCTTGTTTTGGAAAACTTTAATTTGTTTATTGTCATTTTGCTGTTGTTTCGGTTTGTTTAATTTTGTTTCTTTTTTTAAATTATGTTCAGATAACCATTGCAGTCATCTGAGGACCTATTCTCACAATTGTTCTTTGACCTGCTTATTAGAGTACCACATAACTCAGTGGTATGAATCAGTTTGCTGATTGCTGGCACATTTCCCTTCTTTTCTCTTTGATGTATGAAATAACTGCTCTGTAAACTGACCTCTCTGGCAATTCCTTGTAAATAATATGTGCCTTCACCCGGAGAGGTTCCTGCGTGGATCACAAGGCTGAAGCTGTTTGCCTTGCCCAGTGGAAATTGCCCAGCCTGAGTTTTCACTGGAACTGTGGTGAAAGAGGTAGATGTGCAGCAGCAGGAAAGGTTTAGCTGTCAAGCAGTGCTTTGCCTGTCACTTTGGAGTTTGTCTGCTGCTAACAAGATGAATCCCTTAGTTTGGAAACCCCTGGTGAGCCGTTGTTCAGTTTCTGCAGGAGTGTTGCTGCATAGCCCTTTAATGACTGTGGGCACTTCACACACAGCAGTGTGTCTCTGTATGTGCAGAGGGGGGTGTTCTCCTTTGCAGTTCCTTGTTCTCACTCAGTTCTAGGAAAAAATGGAACTAGTGCAGTCACTGCTCCCACTTCTCTGCCAGATGCCTTGCCATGCCAAGATGATTAGCCTTATTTGCTTCAGCTTTGCATACTCAGAATGAAATTAGGCAAGATATTTCAGTGACAAATATCAGGATAAATCCTGTACTGACCTGTGCCTTTTTGAATACAGTTACTAATGGAGTCAGTGGTTGATTTACACAATATGGCTTGTTAAAGCTACTTTTCTGCATGGAATATAGCCCCATTTTTTTACAGAATGAGTAGGTGCAAAACATCAAAATAAAAAAGATGTGCTATTCAGAGCCTGCAGGACAGCTACAAGGAGAGCTACCATTTAGAAGAAAAAAAAAACAAAACAACAAAATAAAACAAAACAACGTAATTATGTTAGAGATGGACTACCTTGATGATCCTGCAGCCTTATTTGTGCCTTTATTTTTATTCTCACTTTCATGATTTGGAGGACTCAGGTTAGCTACGGGTAAGATGTATAGATGTATGTATAATGCACAGCAAGGAGCCAAAGTTTACTTCTTTCCCCACCAAGTATGATGGGTTGTTAAGTTTGTGGTGGACTTTGTCCTGCAATATTCTCAGTGTCACTTTTAATGAAGGATTCACAACAGCTTCCAGGACTGAATCTGGAAGGTGCTGAGCGGTTTGGTAGCTATAAAATAGAAGCTTTCTTTTTGCAATGTTCTTTTGAAGCAGTATAAGCAACACCGAAATTCCATTAACATAGTGGTTACCAAATCTCCACTATTGTATGCTAGAGAGATAAGGCTTTGAAAAACACCTCAGCTGAGCCAAGACATGTGGAATGAAAGCCTTTCCAACAGCATCCTAAGAGAAATGGAAGATGGAACCTTCATTCTGCTATTTGTATAGTGAGTCTGGTGTTATGAGTGAAAACCTGCAGAAGTACAAGGAAACACAAGAAAGGCCAAAACATCAAAGACTGGGTTACTATAGGAGCTAAGCCTCTAGGAACAAGTGTTCTTATTCATGGACAACTGACTTAAGGTTGCTTTAAGTTACTGTGAACATTTGTGTTTAGAGACTGACTCCATATCTAGAGATAAGCAGTAAATTGTAAGGGATTGGTCTTCCCTCTACTGCTCAAGGATTTAAGAGCTATGTGGAAAGCTTCCAGCCCACTTGATGCCTGTGGCAACCTGTTCAGTCACAAACTGAAGTATAATCCTTACATGTCTGTTTTCACTGGGTATTAATTTGAGTGACTGGCACACAGGGAGACAGGAGTAGCCAGACTGCAAAGTTGTTAAAATGTGTGTTATTTACCTCTGTATTACTTCAATGTCAAATGTCTAGGCTCACAAAGCCAAGCCATCACTTCAGTGTATGGGACCATATTTTATGCTTCACAGAGATTCCCTACACTGAGATGATTTGTGTATGGTATTTTCATAGTTAACTGCAGAGGCTGTTTTAGAAGTGCTGTGTCTGTCATTTGGGAAACATGAGGAAGTATGTGATAGAACAGTTCAGGTTGACTGCCTAAACAAAAGATCCATTACGACTTTAATCTACATTGCCAGCCGTGTAAGGGCCAAAAGTCCCAGTGACACTCAGAAAGCGAAAGGGGACATGTGCTGTGGCAGCTCTCAAATAAAAGCTGCAGTTGACATGGAGCACTATGTGCAGTCATTTGCATCCTTGTTGGAAGTCAGCTTAGGTGCAGACACTGCAGTACTGAGCCTTGCATATTGATGGGTAAACTGTGTGCAGTCATCAGCTGCTGTGTGAGCAGCAAAACCGAAGTCCTGACCCCCTTGCAGGAAGGGTGGGTAAGGTAACTTGGAGTGGAAACCCTTTCAACCATTCAGGCTTAGGAAGCAGAACTTACAGGTTGTTAACAAATATTTGAATATGTTTGGAAGTTGAGGTCATTTAAGTTACTTCATGTCAGAGAGAAGTAATCACAAGGATGACTTCATAATTAAATCAGTGTTAGAATGCAGGTAACAGAGCACAGCTCTTGGAAGCATCCTCCTTGAAGTGACAGCTGCCTTTATCCTTGATACAATGTGTGTAGTTTGTATTTACATAAATTCTCATGACCTTTTTGGATATTTTGGTGGAAACAAACCTGCAGAAGTAGTGCCTATCTCATATTCTTTGGTTTAATTATGGAAAAACCTTAACAACTGCCATTTCCTATGCAGCTGCATCAGCCTATTTTGTAACAGTATTGCAGTTCCATCAGGCAAATGGATTATAAAAGGATGCTATGTAGCAGAATGGTTTTAATTTAAATGTATAGCAAGACATTTCTGTGAAATAAGAACTGCATTAACAAAGCTGGCACTAAGCCACAATTGACTTTGTTCAGGTTGCTGCAACCTGCATCACCTCAAGGCCGTTTACTCATGAAAACAGATAGAGTCAAACTTTTCCTACTGCCCTCCCCGTAGCCTCTTGCAGAGGTGCAGACTACACTGATCTCAGGTTCATGCTGCAAATCTCTTCTGTGATTCATGCTTGTTATAAAAAGTTGAATCTTACAAGTGTAGTGCTGAAGCAAATTGCTCTGACACTTGGATGCGGAGTTCCAGGTTCCTACTTTACCTTATCTGTTCATTGGTTTTCAGCTAAGTCAGAGAGAAAATCCAAGTATAAGAGTGAAACAGTGAGGGAAGGCTACTTTCTCTTTTCAAACCTTTCCATTAACATCTTTAAATTAGAGCCTTTTAAAAAAGTAATAACAATCGTTCGTTGACATCTTTGAATGAACTGTCAGTATAATGCTATTGAGGTTGCTGCATCCTTGGCTTTAGGCAGGTACGCAGGGAGGATGGGATAATGCTTTCCTCCCTCATTCCTTGGAAAAAGGATTAAGACTATCTGAAATAGACTTGCAATAAGACTATTTCCATGTGAAAATTTAGAAAAGCAAGTTATAATTGATTTTTACTCTGCATCCTAATGACAGGCAGCAAATAAGTATTTAATGCATTAAAGGTTCTGTATGTGGTTTACTCTTTGATAACTCCAAAATCAAAGCTTCTCATTTCTTAGGAACTAACAACAACAAAAATTTAACAGTGTACATTTCACAGCAGTAGAGAAGACAGGTATCAGAGTACAGAAATAATCAGCCATTTTATGAGGCTAATATAGCCAAAGTATGGGTAAAAACCGAAATTGGAACAGGCATTATGAAGCACAAAAGTTTCAAAGGGAAGATATTATGAATGACTTATTTAAAATAAGACAAAATCATACTAAAAGCTAGAACCAAAGGGAAACTTTATATGTTATCCACTGTTTCTTTTGCTAGCAGGTGATTTATTTCTGCAGTGATGCTTTAGCAACAAGCTATTAAGCGGACATACTGAAAGCAAAATCCTGTTTCTGCAGGATTTTAAGCATCAAAACCAGAAATACCTACCTAATTGCTGCCTTCATCTCCTAAAGAAAGGTAATTCAGATTTTAGAGTTAGCAGACAGTTTCAGTCATGGGCTAGAAAAGAAGGAGCAGTGCATGCAATCTGTAAAATGTCATGTACAAGAAATATTGCTGGATTTACCAGTTGCTTTTAGAACTATCGAACTTTCAATAATGCTACTATTTAAGGCATTTTCTGACTGTATTCAATATTTGTCTCACTAATACCCTATGTTACACTGTCTTTGAAAGTTGACTGAGAATTATATTACAATTTCACTCACTGTAGCCCTGAAAAGAAACTGTAGGCAACATTGTTTAATAGTCAGAACTTCAGCTAGTGCTTCAGCTGGCAGCTGAGTTACAGCACTAAAATTTGTAACTCAGGCCCACCTAACCCTTCTGTCAGCCAGTATCTCTGGCCCCAGTGAAGAAGATGAACATGTAGTATCTTTGCCATCCACAACAGAATGACCAGTTCTTAATTTTCAACTTCTATAGAGTGTATTCAACCTGGGCTGCATCAAAAGGAGCGTGACCAGCAGGTCCAAGGAGGTGATCCTACCCCTCTACTCTGCTCTCGTGAGACCTCACTTGAAGTATTGTGTGCAGTTCTGGTGTCCTCAACATAAAAAGGACATGGAACTGTTGGAACAAGTCCAGAGGAGGGCCATGAGGATGATCAGGGGACTGGAGCATCTCCCATACAAAGACAGGCTGAGAAAGCTGGGACTGTTCAGCCTGGAGAAGAGAAGGCTGCGTGGAGACCTCATAGCAGCCTTCCAGTATCTGAAGGGGACCTATAGGGATGCTGGGGAGGGACTTTTCATTAGGGACTGTAGTGACAGGACAAGGGGTAATGGGTTAAAACTGAAACAGGGGAAGTTTAGATCGGATGTAAGGAGAAAGTTCTTTACTGTAAGGTTGGTGAGGCACTGGAATGGGTTGCCGAGGGAGGTTGTGAATTCTCCATCCCTGGCAGTGTTCAAGGCCAGGTTGGACAGAGCCTTGGGTGCCATAGTTTAGTGTGAGGTGTCCCAGTCCACTTCAGGGGTTTGGAACTAGATGTTCTTAAGGTCCTTTCCAACGCTATCTATTCTATGATTCTGTGATTCTATGGTGAGCTTGGCAATGGAAACATGTGTGCATTATTTGGTCAATTTACACTTGGCTAAAGAGTGAGGGTGAGAAAAGATCATTCAGACGTTAATGTATTTTCAACGCAGGAAAGGTTTAATACATGTAGTGGTTAGCAGTGAGGGAGGAAATTCAGAAGACAATGGAGCAAAGATATTTTGCAGGCTGTTATTCCTTTGGCAATTACCACCATGAAGTATGCTCCTAAAAGTCAAAAGAAAGATTTGTTTAAAAAATGGCAATGATCAAACATGAAAATGTGCCATGCTGTTGTCTGCCAGGACACTGCTCTTCTGGGGAAAAAGTGCTGATGATGCTAGGAGAGATTTATAGCCACACAGACCACACATGGAATCAAAGTGTGACTCTGTCACACCTTTTCTAAACATGCAGAGATAATCCCATTCCTGTGTTTCAGAAAAGGAGGGAGCCCCAGGAGAAATACTTGAAGAGGTCTCTGGACAGGAGAGCTGCTGTTCCGGTCTCCCTGAGTATCCCTGCCATTGGGGTCACCATCTATGACTGACTGGGTGTCTTGTCTGTAACAGATTTGTTACTGCAGGTGCTTGCAAAAGACAACAAAGGGATTGAGAGGTTTCTCATACCCAGCCTGTTTCAACTGATTTGAGATCAGAGGTGGCCTGGACTCATACAGGTATCCTCCCATTAACCTTACTTTTAGCATAGGAGGAATTCTATCCCTTTGTTGCAACACTGGCACAGGTTTGTGCCTGATCATTCGGGTACCTACACATGTTCAGATAGCAGCAGTCTCTGCCATGAACATGGTAACTGAACAACTAATTGCCTTTCTTGAGAACATATGAATTCATAAAACCTGTAGGAGACAGAATTGTCAAGTTCCCAAGTTTTAAGTCTGATGGCAGTTTATCCCAGTGCAATCCTTATGAACCAAACAGTTTTGTCATATTTATAAACTTGTTCTTTACTCATATTATTCAAGAGCTAAACCCTTAACTTTAGAAATCAGTCAAGTGACTGTAAGATACTTGAAGACATCAAAAGCAAAGATGTACTTAAGTACTTGCTGGATTAGACACCATGGATGTAGTCTTCAGCAATTTGCACAATTTGGGCTTTCCTTATTTACTTTGTCAAAATAGAAAATACTTATTTAAATATTTTAATTTGAAGTAGTCTTGCATTGTTCTTTCCTTACAGGTTTTATGGGTTTAGTTTATTAAAACAAGAGGCAAAACTAAGCCACTCAGCAGTATATCTTTCTTAAAACTTCCTCTTGGTTTCAAACAAAACTCTAATACATGCTGAATGAATATAACAAGATTTAACCAAAAGGAATATACATCTTACATATTCACCACTGCTTCTGTATCAAAGTCATACCCTGTAGCTCTTGAATCTGGTACTCATCTCGTGATTTCAAGTTAATAATAATTAACTCTCACACTAATTTTGAAATAATGAAAGGCTTTCCTTTATCTACTGATGAGTAAGAAGCAAGGAAGAGACTTTGATGTCCTCCCCTTGGAATTGTTGTAATATTTTAGCTTAAGCCTCCTGACCCGATTTGTAAGGGTTCAAGTCAAGAAGGATTACTATTTTCTCATAACTAAAAACCAGTTCTCTACTGCTATATCCTTTTGAAATTCTTCTCTTATCTCCAAGGTCAGGTAGAAACATCAAGGGATTAGGAATATGCTCTGCCTGTGGGATAGCTCAAGACAACCTTGCAGTGTTCTCCCACAAAATATAAATAAGTTTATTTCTTCTTAATTTGAGCAACGTTCTCAGGCTCTGCAGAAAGCGGCACAAACAGCCTGCAGCAACTTTAAAACTGATAGTCCTCACCTAATTTTCAAGCTGTTCCAAACATCTTTCACTTCTTTCTCTGATGGGTTTTAACAACTAATATTTTTAGGGGATGCCGTTGCTCCAAGTTGCTTTCTTTGCCTCTTACACATTTTTTAGATTTTAGTGCCCTTTGAGCTATTTGTAAGATATACTTTGTGCTTTCCTCAAGAAATAAGGAGTACATCTTCTGCAGGTTAAACCTCTGCCACAGCATTGTTCTCATCATACTAGCTGTTAAGGGAATGTCCCCTGTTTGCAGCAGTACACAAGTGGGTATGTTCTGTGTATCGTGGACTGGCATCCCTCAGCTAGCTCCTAATGAAATCAGGCTGTGCAATCTGTACATTTTGGACTGTCCTCTGTTTGGTTGTTTGATAGTTTTTTTTCAATTATGTTTGTTATTTTATCCAAGTGATCTTTCACATTCCTGGCATAGTAAAAATCCTCTTGGTCTGACATAGTGCCTTAAGTGACTGCTTCACTGCTTTTTGGAGTATGAAGTGATTATGTAGGTGCTGTTTAGAATACATATAAAGAAATACAGTATGTTGTTTATTTTCACTGAATGCTAGGTGAAGCCAGTGGAAAAAACAGTAAAGGTTGCAGCGGGGTTTATCTGAAAGTGTCTTGCTCACAGGAATACTCTACTTCGGTGTCTGCCTTATTCTTACTGTTCACACACCCTGCCATGTGAGCAAATTCTGTATCGTTCCCTGTTCCTCCTGGTTTTCTGGAGTAAATCACTGGGAACGGATGTATCATGCTGTCCCACCATAGCATCCTCTAAAACATGGAGAGGATCTTTGACAAAGGAAATAAATAAATAAACAGTGTGAATCTCTCAGTACAAATGCTTCTGCAGGCTGGTGGTAAGATTCAAAGGTTTCATTAATCCGTTTGACTTATACAGTCAAGGGAACTTAGATGGGGGAATATGAGAAAAAGGGTTTTGCCTGTAAACACTGAAGTTATAAACAGGAAAATCAGAGCAGTAGGCTCTAAAGAGACCTGGATTCCAAAATTTCCTAGAGAAGAGTGAAAATTCTTTTCATAGGTGTATTACTATCACAGACTCGTTTGGTGAGGGAAGCCAATTAATATAATTTAATATTGGCCATTTAATATCATCTAATATCAGCCATTTGATATCATTTAATACCATTTAATAAATGCTTATGCATTTTACTGTGATGAGGCTCACTGCACTTGCCATTTTACAGCTCTTTCGTCTTCTATCAATGTATGAAGCTTTCATACGTCACTATAAAGCTTTATTTATCTCAATCATCAGTTTCCTTTGACAGTCTCAGACTTTAGAATACATAATGCATAGAAAAATGTCTCCATTGCAACAAAATTATTGCAGTCCTTTTTTAAGGATTTAAAAAATTGTTTATTGTTGGGAATGAAGTATCTTGCAATGGAAAATGTGGTCCCTAAATAGAAAATTAATTCTGCCAGGATTCCATATTTTAGCTGTACTTTTCCTAACTCAGGATATTTGCTATTATACACTTTTTTCTTCACAGTAATAATCAGAGGACCCCTGCAATCAAGCCAACTTTTTCAAAGTTAAAACTAACTGACCTTGATCCTAATCATCCCAGTGTAGCAGAATATCTGAGTCAGACGCATAGCTCAGTAAGCATCATGAGCAGCGCTGTGATCAGAGGTCTTCAGGACAAACATAAACAATTGAACTCTGGATCAAAGGGAGACATTCAAGGGCAGCAGGTGTCGATAATGTTCTTTTAGAAAGACATAACAGATCCTACAAATCCTCTGCTTTACCCAAATAGTTGCATTTGTTCATTAGGGTGAAATCCTAGATGACTAAGAAAAAATAAGGACATCTTTGCTGACTTCAGATAAATCAGAACCACAAACTGAAAAAATAAATAATGTAGTGGTGTTATTATTCACAGGTTCTCTGTTCTGCACAAGGATCTTTGTAAGACCAGCTTTACATACCCACCTTCACTGTTTATTTCCTACTGAACAAATTATTTCAGTGTTCCTCTTCTCTTTTGGTTTTTCCTTTCTGTTTAGGTTTTGGTGTGGGTTTGTTTTGCTGTTTTATGGTTTGCTTGGTTTTTGGTTGTGGTGGTATTGGTGTTTGTTCATTATTTGTTTGGTTTTGGTTTGGTTTTTTAACCATGAAAATTTGCAGAATTGATATGGCTTAACTTTGAAGAGAAAGGAGGAATTTTTGCTGGTTGAATTTCTCACTCTGGTTCATAGCAGGACAACACAGTGTTATACTAGCACAGCTGAGCAACAGGCATCCTGCAGGACAGAGCAGAAGATGGGGGAGAGGGCTGGAACTGCTTCAGCTGGCAATGGAGGTTTTTTCCTGTTTGTAATTTGTCTGTTCACCTTAAGCACAGAGGAAGGGAGAGCTAGGCTAACAAAATCAGAGTGCAGCTTTGGCACATGGGAACATCAACCCTATCTTTAAAGTCTTTCAACTCATTTGCTCTGTGTAGATCAGAGCATCCCAAATCATGTTTCCCCTGAGGATCTTCAGAACTTCACAGCTCTCTCCGAGCCCATAAATACACTTTCCTTGATGGAAAGGTCCTCATAATGCCCTAACATCACAAAAGCAGCTGGCAGTGGAGCTTTGTACTGCTTGTACACAGCACAATGTGCCACTAAGGGCTGCCAAAGGCTGCGTTTGCCTGCGTGTACAGTAGGTTGCATTATGAGAGTGCTTTACTGCATTAGACATAAAAAAGTGTAATACGGTGCGCTTCCCTCTCCTTCAAAACACTAAACCATTACATTTCCCAGAAAATCTAATTGCATAAAGTATTCCAAACACAGTCATAGAATCATAGAATGGTTTGAGTTGGAAAGGACCTTAAGATCATCAAGTTCCAACCCCATGCTGTGGGCAGGGACACCCTATACTAAACCATGTCACCCAATGCTCTGTCTTGAACACCGCCAGGGCTTTACCACAGGGCAGCCTGTTACAGTGCCTCAGCACCCTTACTTGAACTTCTTCCTTGTATCTAACCTGAACTTCCACTGTCTAAGTTTGAACCCATTCTCCCTTGTCCTACTACTACAGTCCCTAACAAAGAGTCCCTCTAGCAATTAATGTTTCCAAAAGAATGGCTGAACTATAAGAAGAGAGCTGATACTAATATACATCAGATTAAATCTGATCAGAGAGTGTGAAGAAGGCTCCTCACATAAGGTAGCTTAAAATGACTTAAGCTGACAGATACTTCATTCCTCCTCTGTTCTGAAACAACCTGGATCAGTCAAGGATATCCAAGTGCCCTGGGCTTTTCCCAAGAAATGCTGAAGTATGGTATATAGACAAAAGAGAGAGAAAGGAGAAACTTAGAGCACACAGAGTTGACTAATGCTCACATGCATTAGTCATGTGAGTGAAAAACTGTAGGGACACAAACAAGGGACCGTAATCAGTTATTTCAGTCGTCAGTAGATGATTTCAAACATTCTTATTTAAATAAATGCATTGTGACTAAATGCAACCTTCATTTCAGGAGTTTCTCTAACGTAAAAAAGCTGGAAAAGATGCAAATGCTTGATATGTAACTAGTTTCCTGCTGTACTTACATCACTGCCTCAAAGAAATCCTAAGGATAAATGCTAAAAGGAATCCTGGTTAGTGATTTGGTAATACATTAAATGTGCTAATAGACAACATACTGTAACTTTCTCATAAACTGCCAGGTTTTTTCTCCTTTTGGTAACAGACATAAAACTTTAAAATACACAGTACAAGTCTTTTACATTTTAATCATAATGAGCTGAAAATGTGTTTGCATTGTGTTAAACAATTTGTGTTTGCTAATGATGTGTTTGTTTGTGACAGTAGTAAATAATACTGGCTGTAGAAATAGCTGTTCCACAGAAGATGATCCAGAAGTAGCTGCTTTGCTGATTAAAGCAGCAGTGGAAGAAATGTATTGCCTTTTGCAAATCCCATTTCCAATAAAAAATGGAGTCTTATGTTAACACAGGTAGAAGCTCTGAGGTTGAACTAAGAGGAGCTGTACCAGTCACTTGATCTCTTCATTGCCTGCCTCTGAATTGCCTGTCAGAACTGCTGTGGAAGGGCTGGTGGGGTTTGCTGCAAAGCATGTGTACCTCCTCTGGAGTGGCTGTTGTAGTGCTTAAAGGGATTCAACACACCTCCACATCCTCCAGAGTAGCTAGAAGCCTGTACTATACACTTCTTGTGTTTGCTGTAGTGTGTTTTAGACATTGTCAATTAAATTAGCTTATGTAAGTTTATACAATGAGAAAAAAAATGTGGGAAAGAAATTAAGCAATTGAAATCCTTCTTCCTTCCTGAAAACAAATACACTCCAGAGACAGTTGGTTCAATGGTGAGATGAGAGACAGATTTCTGTGGAAGCAACTGGTGCAGAAAAAAGCCCCATCACTCCGTTTCAGCTATTAAATACCGAAGAGAAAAAAGCACTTGAGGGGAAGAAGGCTGAATGTGATGCCTAGGGGCTCCTCCTGCAGGTACTTCTGTGCAGAGCTGAAACCAGCAGCTCTCTACACAGACACGACACCTCACTTCCATGGAGCTGGTTGCAGGCAAATGAGGCTTACCATCCCAGCACTGTCACATTCGAGCCGAGCTCCTCCTTACTTGGCTGTGGCTGGAGAGAAGCTAAAGGAGGGTCGTACCTGAAGAAGATCATCTCAGCAAAATGATTTTGCTTCCATCTGTGCAGAATTCCACCCTTGGGAAAGCAAGCAGCATGAAAGCTGTTCCACTTGCAAAGAGTTCAGACAGCCCTCGGCCATATCGGCTTGGTTATGCATCATTCCCACAGAAGTCTGCAGCTGCCATGTCAACAGGAGCCACAGTGACAGTAGAACAACAGCTAACATTATGTCAACACACAAGGACTGCTTATGGCTTAGCATGATTACTGTTCAAGTCACTACACCCACCTGCCTCAATTCTTACAGCGAGGTCAGCCCCACTGGGCAATTTCCCCTCCTGGCATCAGCTCGCTGTGAAACACAAATCCCCCTCGGGATGCTGCACAAGATCTCTGCATGAAAGCTGAAGGGGAGAAAAGGCAAGCCGAAGGTGGAAGCTGGTGGATGATCTGCCAACCATAGCATCAGGTGGGCAGCACAGCAGGGGCATGGGGAGACTGCCATCAGGTACCAGAGGGAGGAGGAGATGATGTGGAAAGGGTTATGTGCAGATGTGGTTGTGCAGGGTTTATAGGCGAGGGCTGACCTGGCAGTTACCGTGAAATGAGAGAGGGGCCAGGGGAGGAAGTGAAGGAGGGAATGGGCACGGTTGGGCGAACAGAAGACAGATGATCCTGACACAGGCACTCGGATCAACCGAGGAGGCAGAATGTGAGACGGCAGCAAAGCTCTGGGCTTTGTGCAGGACCGGAGCAGAGCTCAGTTCAAAGCAGGGAATAAAAGGGTGTTGGAAACCTCCCATCTGCACAGATGACAAATGGGCAGGTAGGTGCATCCAAAGGCCAGCAGGCTTGAACTGCATCACGGAAAACAAACCCCATACTGTGCTGCAGATAAATGTTGTTCCCTATAGCTACTTACCACTTGGTTTCTCAAGATAAAAAGGCTTCCTATTTGTGAAAACATTAGTCCAGCACCTCAATGCCCCTGACTGGTTCTCAAGCAGGAGACATTCAAATTCTCTCATATTTCCCAGCATGCAGTTCTGAGGAAGAACAGCAGCCTCCACTAAGGAGGGGCAGCTGCAAATTCCACTTTCCATTTGAGTTAGGACTTTATCTAATCTCAGGTTGGTTTGTATCCCTTAACCCAGCCACTTCACTCTCCTCACAGCCATACCCACCTGTATGTGGGGGCTGTCTGTCCATACTGCTGGATAAGCAGCAGTGCTCTGGTATTAACTTAAAAGTCTCTCCCCATATGCTTAGTTGTAGAATCTGATACCATCACCCCTTCAGATTGCACTCAAAAGTTCCCCAAAGGTTCTGTCTCTAGAACTCTCCATCCACTACAGTCTACCTCAAATCCAGGCCAAAACAATCGATAGCTGATAGTTGCTTTCTCCAGGTCTAATACTCAAAACAGGCATTATTGTGGCCTTTATTCCTTTTCCTGTAGGGGTTTCTGCTTCATAGAGAAGCAGGGTATAAGCACTTATCTATGGTGGTGCACCAGCCAGTAGGATGTGTGTGTCATTGCACCATCAGTTCGATGTTTAGTCTTCTCCTGAGGACTCTGGGTTCCAACACTGGATCTTCTTTCCCTCCTATTCCATGTCCTGGTGCATGCCAGTGCTCCTGCTCTCCTTCAGCTGGAAGGACTGTGTCGAATGACACTAGGCTGGAATCAGCAGGTCAGCAGTCAGGGACAGATCAGTGACCAACCCAGACAGCTGGATGGGAGTGGTAAGCAGGCACTGTGCAGTGGAGACTGAAACCTTTGGGCACGGCCCCATGGGACAGCAGCACTGCCAGCAGGAGCATGGGAAGGCAGTTACAGCTGCACGGTGGGCATGTGGCCATCATGGGGAGTGTATTTTGTGTCTGTTGGGGACACTGAACATGTACATTAAGGGGCTGGTGCATCTGGCTTTACAGATGCTATCACACAAAGCTCCAGACCACAGATACACTTTCCCACTTAACAGACTGGGGACATGTGTGACCTGCAATCTTTACTAGCCAAAGGGAAGAAAGAGGAAGTGGCTGGTTGCAGTGATGTAGGTTAATCCTCATAAAGTTACCTTAAAACGCTGGAAGACAGTGCCTGCTCTGTGACAGTTTGGGGTAAAAATTAATTAATGAGATTTCCATTTTTATTTACATTTTTGATGGGACAGGTGTGCAAGCAACTATGTGGAGATAAAAAACTCACTATAGGAGTCCTTCACTGATCCGGAGGAACAGAAGTAAAGAAAACACCAACAAACTGATACAGGTATTCTTAAGAAGGAATTTGTTTAATGAAAAACACCTTCTTGTCTAAATCAAATGGTTATTTCTTCTCTAAAAAAATCTTACATTTTACCCATACTTATATTACATCAGAGAAAACCAAGGACTACCATTTTAAAATAGCATTGCACTTATATATGAAAGGCCACAGTTCTGCTGGTAACAGTTTCCACTCACAGTTTAGAGTTAAGCTGTGTCAGCATCTTCTCAAGCTTTATTGCCAGTGCCATGTTACCTTTTATCCTTAATTTTCCTGTCATGAAGGCCAGGGTTGGCTTTAGTTTACCTAAAAAGAAGAAACAGAAGCATCAAAAAATTAGAGAAGGAACTGGTGACAGCCTGTGCACAGGAAAATATAACACCACTGCAGTGAGACCTAGCAGCTATACTGATACCAGGTTCTGCTGTTAAAGCAGTGCACACTTAGGAAACCAGTAAAAAACTTCTCTGGAGCCAGAAAATCTCAGTAAGAGAACCAAACTGCAACAGATGTGGTATGCTGTTATGTAAAAAAATTATCAGATCATGACTGATTTTAACTGAGACAAGACCATACAACTTGGGCCTCTGAGCAGAGAACAAACCAACCAGGTTACTTTCATACCAAATTCAAGGAGCACACATTTAGGAAAACACACACTAGAGATGTGCAGGGCAGAAGCCAACAGATTGACCTGATTCTTTCTGAAGCTACACTGGCTGCTAATGCTGCAACGTCTGGTGAGTAACAGCAGTATCAGCTTGTGTGCTCTTCCTGCTCACAGGACAGAAGAGTTCTGAAACACTGATGAGTTTCAGCTGAGCCACAGTAAGTCCACGACCCCTCCACACCAAGCCTGGAGGCTGCCATTTGCCCATCAGCAGGTTTTCTGGGCACCACCAGCCTGGCAAAACCCCCTGTCACTCACCTGTGAACATCTTCACAAAGTCGGTACTGGACATGCTCATAACCACATCAGCCTGTAGAGGAGGCTTCCCAGAACCAGCGTTCCCTCCCTTGGTTTTCAGGTCAATGTACCAGGTGCCTCCTCCATCACCTGAACAGACAGTAAGAAAGGAGGTGACGAGGCAGCAGAACATAGCCCTTTCAGCTTCTCCCTCTCAAACAGCAGCTGCTGTGCCCATCTGGAGCAGTTACAGGACAGTGCTTGTGCTGGCTGTGCTTGCCCCATGTGCTGGCAGAGCTAGCCCCAATCAGGTGCCAGCAGCAGGAGAGCCCCAAGGCAGCATGCTGCTGACAGAGCCGGTGGCAGCTGGTGCTTCACCATGGCCTGTGAGTGCTCCTGTCTATCATCTCCAGAACCCTGTGCATGGGGCAGAGCCACACCAAGCATCCCAGGAGCAGCAGCAGCAGCTCCCATGTGGGCTGGACCTGGGCCCAAGGAGCATCCCATGGAAAGGAACAGAAGGCAGTCTGTGTTGGGATCGGCTGGAAGATGCGAGTGTTGCTCTCTGAAAACACCCCATGCCTACTGCCAGGAGTGTGATCATGTGGAGGTTGCACGAGTAAGAGTCTTACCGGATAACTCAAACTGAAAGACACCCTGAGTGGTTCTCACATACTCTTCAGTTATTGCTCCCTGAATAACTCTGAATGTTTCTGCAACAGGACTCAATAGCTTGGCTGCAGCAGATTCTGGTCCTTCTTGATGGGATCCGCTTAATTTCTTTTCCTCACTGAATGCTTGGGAACCACCTACGAGAAAGTGATTGTTTTCCTCTTTCAAATGCAAAACATTTTAAAATTGCATGTAAAAACATGCACAGAAAACTTAACTTGAAAAACTTTGAGCTCCACAGTAAGGAAAATAAGTATTTTAGTATTGATACTGATAAAGGATGTTTTTTGCACCTGGGAATCTGAACAGGTATGCAGCACTGAACAAAATTTCATTTCCTAGTATGTCAAAAAAAGTGAAAATAAAACCACAGAAAGATTATAACTCTGACTGTTCACAGATGCTTATGCAGCACTACTGATTTCTGACACAGTCCATACACTCCTGACAGCACTTACATAAAATACATCAGTGTCTTCAATAAACGCCACTTGCATCTCAAAATACTTCTGTTTTGTTTATCATGCTAAGAACACGGATATTTCCATTCCTTCATTTTGCAAAGGCTGCTAAGCTGTTAATCCATTCCCTGCTGTACTGCAGAGAACACATACAACAGGACAGCATCTGCCATTTACAAGGCTGATCAAACTGAACAGCCTCTAAAAATGTTGCAGTCTCTTTGGTGCCTTCAGTATTAAAAACCCAGGTAAGACTATTCTGTAGCTCCCTCCAAATAACCTGCATTATGAGGCCCAGGGAACCAACAAAATCTATCCCCAGCATAACAGTCTTAGTGCAACTGCTCAAATGGCATTTCCAAGGGAAAGTGACTCTGTTCCAACCTTACTCCTCTGCCCTTCTCTTAGCCCTATGTTGCCATTCCTATGTGACCTGTTCAGCATTCTTGGTTGCCCTCCTACTTGACACACTGCAATTCTGAAAAAGCAAAAACAATGCTGTTCTGTAGAAGACTTTTCCATTTCATCTAAGGGATATTTAAGTTGTGTAAATGTGCAAGTTTTGCCTAAGAAGCAATGGAGGCTCTGTGTTGTGCTCTTTAATATAAATTTAGCAAGGCAAATGAGACCCTCCTGCAAAATATGCCGTCTGCTTATTCCAGCAGTATTTTTCCATGATATTTACACTATCATAATTCAGATGGTTAAGAGAACATTTCTCAAAATAAGGGTCTGATTTCTATCATGAAAGTCCTGCAGAAAGGATTTTTTTTCCTAAAAAAGAACATTTTTTTTTCCCTAGCTTTATGTACAGAGTGATTTCCATTAAATTTCACTTTCCAAATGATAAGAGGTTTTTGTCAAATAGCTTGAGTGGAGTCCCAGCTCTTGGGAAAAAAAGAAAAGACATCTTGAAATAGTGACAGCATTCAATATTGTCAAAAATTATGGACTTTTACAGAGTGCTTTCCTTACCATATCCTTCTTGTTTCCTGCCTATCATGTCAGTTTCAAGATCCAAGAAGAAGTCAGGCATCAAGGGGTGACCTAAAACGGAGGAAAATTGTAAGTCCAAGCAAAGGTGGGCAGTACAAACAGGAATCCATTTCATATAAAACTACAGCAAATTTGTTTAAGTAAATAAACTACAATCTGAAGGAAAGACAGAGCATGAAATGGCATGCTTAGAGTTTGGTTCATTTAAAATCTGACCTAGAAGTCTCTTAAAGTTGCAATGAAAAACATTTGAAGAAAAACCAAACCCATCTCACTAGCTGTTAAACAGTAACATACACATCTACAGAGCAGGTGTATTTTCTTTTCATTAAAAACTGGCATGCAATTCTTTTCATTAAATAGGAAGCTGAAGGCACAGAACTGCATGGGACCTAACAAGATGCACCCACTGAGAAAACTGGTGGATGTACCTGCCAGGCCATTATGTATCATACTTGAGAAGTCATGGTAGACTAGTGAAGTTCCTGCTGGCTGGAAAAGAGGAAACATAATGCCTATTTTTAAATAGGGAAAAAAGAAAGACCCAGGGAACTACAGGCCAGTCAGTCTCACCATGGTGGCCAGCAAGATCATGGAGCAGACCCTCCTGGAAACCATGCTAAAGAACATGGACAATAAGGGGGTGACTGGTGACAGCCAACATGACCTCACTAAAGGCAAATCATGTCTGACAAATTTGGTGTCCTTCTTTGATGGGGCCACAGCATTGGTAGGTAAGGAAAGGGCAACTGACATTATCCACCTGGCCTTGTGCAAGGTATTTGACACTGCCCAGGCAACAACTTTGTCTCTGAACTGGAGAGGAATTGATTTGACCATTATAATTCCTTATCCACTGAGATGGACCACTTGGTGAATAAGGAACTGGCCAGATGGTCACTCTCAAAGAGTTGTGGTCAACACCTCAAGGTCCATATGGAGATCACTGTTTAGTGGTACCCCTCAGGGGTCAGTGCTGGGAGCAATACTGTTCAACATCTTTGTTGGTGACACGGACAGTGGGATTGATGCACTCTGAACAAGTCTGCTAACAACACCAAGCTCTGTGGTGCTGTCAACATGCTGGAGGGAAGAGATGCCATCCAGAGGGACCCTGACACACTTGAGAGGTGGCCAATGCCAACCTCATGAAGTTCAAGGAGGCCAAGTGTAAGGCCCTGCATCTGCACTGGCACAATCCCAAGCATAGCTAATGGGTGGAGAATGAGTTAGCAGCCTTGAGAAGGGCCTGTAACAGGACCTACAGGGGACCTACAAGAAGTTTGGAGAGAGACTTCTTAGAAGGGTGAATGGCTTTAAGCTGACAGAAGGGAGACTGAGATTAGACATTAGGTAGAAAGTTTTCACTGTGGGGGTGATGAGGCACTGGCACAGGTTGCCCAGAGAAGCTGTGGCTGCCCCATCCCTGGCAGTGTTCAAGGCCAGGCTGGACAAGACTTTGAGCAACCTGGTCTAGTGGAAGGTGTCCCTGCCCATGGCAGGGGGCTGGAGCTTGATGATCATTAAGGTCCCTTCCAACCCAAACCATTCTATGACAATTTTTTAATTTACTAAGATTTTATGGTTAGACTCTCAGTGGAGCAAAGCAACTCTTTACAAACTGATTAGTTTAGGAGAGGCTGAGAAAGTTGGGGCTGTTCAGTCTGGAGAAGAGAAGGCTGCATGAAGACCTCATAGCAGCCTTCCAGTATCTGAGCCTATAGGG